>CM021100.1:468756700-468787478 GCA_007115665.2 Sequoiadendron giganteum
TAACCCTCTACCCTCTATCTATCTCCCACTCCCTCCCTCCCTCTCTCTCTATCAAGTCTCTCCCACCTACCCCCTCTCCCTCTACTAGGTCTCTCTCTCACTCACTCCTTTTATCTCTCTCCCTTCTACCCTTAACCCTCTACCCTCTACCCTCTACCCTCTACCCTTTATCTCCCTCCCACTCCCTCCCTCTCTCTCTCTCCCTCTGTCTCTCTCCACTATACCCTTAACCCTAAACCCTTATCCCTTAACCCTTAAACCCTAAACCCTTAAAAACTCTACCCTCTACCCTCTACCCTCTATCTCTCTCCAACTCCCTTCCCCTCTCCTCTCTCAAGTCTCTCCCTCCTACCCCCTCTCCCTCTCTCAAGTCTCTCTCTCTCAAGAATCTCTCTCACTCACTCTCTCTATCTATCTCCCCTCCATCCTTAAACCTTAACCATTAAACCCTCTACCCTCTACCCTTTACCCTCTATCTATCTCCAATTCCCTCCCTCCCTCTCTCTCTCTCTCAAGTCTCTCCCTCCTAATTCCTCTCCCTCTTTTAGGTCTCTCTCTCACTCATTCACTCCTTCTATCTCTCTACCCTCTACCCTCTACCCTCTACCATTAAATCTTAACCCTCTACATCTCTCTGTCTAGCCTACCCCTATATACCTCTTTTTCTCTCCCTCTCTCTTTCCCTCTCTCAATCTATCTACCTTCCTCATTACGCCTCTACTTATCTCTATCACCTCTCTCTCTCCCCCTCTCCTCTTTACTTTCTTTCTCTCTATCTCACCTCTCTCTCCACAATTTCCCTCCCTCCCTCCTCTCTCTCTATCTCACCTATCTCTCCCTCCTACCTCTTATTCCCTCTCTCCTCCATTATCTACTTCCCTTTATCTCCCCCTCCCTCTCCTTACCTACCTATCTCTCTCTCTATTTCACTCTCTCACCTCTCTCTAAATCCTTATCTCTCCCTCGATCCCTACCTCTCCATCCATCTCTCCTTCCCTCTCCACTTCTCTATATCTCCCTTTGCTCTCTCTACCTACCTCTCTCTCTCTCCATCCCTACCTCTCCCTCCAACTTTCCTTACCTCTCTACTTTTCTCTACCTACCTATCCCTCTATACCCCATTCTCTATTTCTCCCTCTCTCCATCCTTCCCTCTCTCAATCTATCCACCTTCTTCTCTCTCTAACTTCTCCCTCCTTCCTCTCTCTCCTTTCCTCTCTAATCTATCTCTATCTCAACTCTCTCTACCTACATATATATCCCTCCCTCATATCTCTCTCTCTCCTACCCCCTCTCCCTCTCCCAAGTCTCTATCTCTCTCCCCTCTACCCTTAACCCTTAAAACCCTCTACCCTCTATCTCTCTCCCATTCCCTCTCTCTCTTTCTCTCTCTCTCTCTATCTCATGTCTCTCCCTCTTACTCCCTATCCCTATCTCAAGTATCTCTCTCTCTCTCACTCACTCACTTGTATATTTGTCCACTCTACCCTTAACCCTCTACTCTTAACCCTTAAACCCTCTACCCTCTATCTCTCTCCCACTCACTCCCTCTCTCTCTCAAGACTCTACCTCCTATACCCTCTCCCTCTCTCAGGTCTCTCTCTCTCTCTCACTCCCTCTATCTCTCTCCCATCTACCCTTAACCCTAAACCCTTAACCCTTAAACTCTAAACCCTTAAACCCTCTACCATTTATATCTCTCTCAATCCCTCCCTCCCTCCCTCCCTATATCTCAAGTCTCTCCCTCCTACCCCCTCTCCCTCTCTCAGGTCACTCACTCACTCACTCACTCACTCCCTATATCTCTCTCTCCTTTACCCTTAACTCTAAACGTTAAACCCTTAACCCTTAAACCCTTAAACACTCTACCCACTACCCTTAACTCTACCCTCTACTTCTATTTATCTCCTCCCACCTCTATCTACCTAGACCTCTCTTTATTTTTTTCTCACCTCTCTCTCCATCCCTACCTCTCCCTCTATCTCTGATTTTATATCTACTTTTCTCTACCTATTTTTACCTCTATACCTATTTATCTCTCCCTCCTTGCCTCCTCTCTCTTAATATCTCTCTCTTCTTTCCCTCTCTACCTCTCTCTCTCTCTCTACCCTTAACCCTAAACTCTAAACACTTAAAACCCTCTACCCTCTACACTCTATCTCTCTCCCACTCCCTCTCCCTCTCCCTCCCTCTCTCTCAATTCTCTCCCTCTTGTTGGGTCTCAAAAATCCAGGTTTGAACCACGAGAGGTTGCCAAGCTCTCACAATGCTTTTGGCCAACTAACAAGGCTAATTGATGCAATTGTACCTTCTGCTCTTCAGGATCTGCAAAACCTAGGCGAGTGCACCTATATGTAGCAGATTTAAGATTTTTTTCCTAGTTGATCAATCTATCCACAATGGCAAAGGGAAGTGGAAAAATAAAATTACTACACCTACTCCTACCCCTATTGCACAAAGAAAATTATGTACATTATTTCCATGCCAGTCCCTTCTCAAGAAAATTCTAACTCCTACAGTCGAACTACTGCTTTCTTTTTCTACTTGTCCCTTGATTTTTTGAAATATATATACATTACATACCCAAGGGTCATGACCCTTCACTTTCTATTACAACTGTTTGAATTTTATGACAGAGATTTAAAATTTTTAATTAGATTGCCTTTCGGAAAATTAAATATTTTTAACTATATCATCGCTTTGATTTTTCCCTTTATATCCTTTCCCCCCCTTTAAATTTCATTTTATCCACTCCTTTATTTTTATCTTCCTGTGGCCTTATTATCTTTATTGTTACCGCTCTACCACGAGCTTGACTTTTCTTCATGCGGTATCGCGGTGTCCTTTTTACTCCCCAAGTTTATTGCCTCAATGATCCTTTACCGCGCTACCATGGTCACTGGGACGACTATCAATGGTACCATGGTAGCCACCCTTAATTGCCAATGCCAACCATTAACCACTCCCTGTTGTCCTCCATTGACTTCCCTCACCGACCGCTACTGTTACCACGGTCACCACGGTCCATGGTTTAACCACACGTGGTACTGCAGTAACCACTTTGACCGACGCCACTATAATTTTCTCACCGCCACCGCACTACCCCGATCACCGGCCTGACTACTAGTGGTACCACGGTAGCCACTCTACAAACTATTGGCTGCATTCACTGACCGCCCACTAACCATCCACTGTCACCCTTCGCCAACCGCTACCTATTTATCGCGGTCACCGCAGTCTATGGTTTAACTACGCATGGTGGCACGGTAAAAATCTCATGCCTGCTCCGTTAGCTGCTACCCGACCACCGCGCTATCGCGGACAGTATGATGTCCCCCCGTGGTATAGCGGTAAGGTTTAATGTGACTCCCCCAAACAATTACCGCCATACTGTGGGCCCCCATGTATGAGGCCGCGGTTGGGCAGTAAATAATATATATAAAGTGATTTTTTAAGGGAGCGGTAGTGATATAAAGTATATGAGCATTTTTTGGAAAGGGGAAAAATAAATTTTATATCGAAAGATAGGAAAATGATAGGTCTAGATGGAAAAACCTTAGGTTTTTTTATGAAAATAGTGGAAAATCACTTAATTTTCTGATGGAAATCAACCTTTAAACCCTTAAACACTCAACCCTCAACCCTCAACCCTCAACCCTCAACCCTCAACCCTCAACCCTCAACCCTCAACCCTCAACCCTTAAACCCTCTACCCTCTACCCTCAACCCTCAATTATCAACCCTTGACCATTAATACCTCAACCTTAGGTAGGTAGGGGAACATAGGTGAGATACAGCATGATGAAGGTAGAGGTAGGTAAAAAAAGGGATAGGGGAGATAAATATAGGTAGAGAGGGTAGGAGATGTAGAGAGAGGAGAGATAGAGATAATTAGAGAGGGGAGGGAGGGACAAGTAGGGAGGAGATAGAGGTGTGTGTGTGTTTGCAAGAGATACAGAGAGAGGAGACATGGTTGAGAAATAGAGTGATGGAGGGAGAAGTGGGTAAAGAGAGGGAAGGAGGGAGAGTGAGATGGAGAGAGTGGTGAGATAGAGAGTAGAGAGGTAAGTAGAGAATGGGAAATATAGATAAAGAGAGAGAGGGAGGTTGGAGGGAGGGAGAGGTAGAAAGGGATAAGTGAGACATAAAGAGGGAATGAGGAAAAGTGGGATAAAGAGAGAATGGTGATTTAGAGAGGAGGGAGTGAGAGGGAAGGAGGGAAACTGGGAGAGGGAATGGTGATTTAGAGAGGAGGGGGTGATAGGTAGAGATAGAGAGGAGAGAGTGAGATAGAAAGAGAGGGATAGAGAGATAGAGAGAGAGGTAGGTAGAGGAAGGGAGAGGAGACATAGAGAGTAGAGAGGGAAAGAGGTAGGGAAGGAGGCATAAGTGAGATACAGAGGGATGGAGAGAGAGAGAGTGATGGAGCGAGGGGTATGTATAGAGAGGGAAAGCGAGAGGAGAGATAAAGAGTACAAAGGGGAGGGAGAGGTAGGGAGATAGAGGTGTGTGTGTGAGTGAGAGAGAGATAATAGTGAGAGAGAAACAGATCGATTGAGAGAGAAAGAGGGGGAGGGAGGGAGGGACAATAGTGAGAGAGATTGGGAGGAGAGACAAAAAGAAGCAGAGGGATAGGTAAAGATGGATAGTTAAAATAGATAGAAGGAGAGAGATATAGGTAGAGAGAAGGTAAAGAGAGATAGAAAGAGGGGGAGGGAGGGAGAGATAGAGAGAGTAGAGAGGGAGGAGAGAGATAGAGAGAGGTGATAGAGAGAGAATTAGAGAGGGAAAGAAGGTGGAGATATTGAGAGAGAGGAGGCAAGGTGGGAGAGAGAAATAGGTATAGAGGGACAACTAGGTAGAGAGAAGTCTATATGAAAGGAGAGATATAGGGAGAGGTAGGGATGGAGAGAGAGGTGAGACAAAAAATAGAGAGAGGTCTAGGTGGAGAGATGTGTGATGGAGCTGAAAATTAGAGAGATAAGGAGGAACGTGTAGAGATTGAGAGGGAAGGAGGGGGGAGAGAGAAAGATATATAGAGAGATAGGTTAGATAGTGAGAGTAGAGAGAAAAGGTGGTGAAAGGAAGAGAGAGGGAGAGAGAGGGGGAGAAAGAGAGGTTATATAGAGAGAAGTATAAAGGGAAGGAGAGAGAGGGGGATACAGAGAAAATTAGAGAGGGAGGGAGGGAAGGAGAGAGAAGTGAGATAGAGAGAACTAGAGAGGGAATCTTAGGTCTCTCACTCACTCACTCACTCACTCACTTCCTCTCTCTCTCTCTCCCTCTATCTCTCTCCACTATACCCTTAACCTAAACCCTTAACCCTTAACCCTTAAACCCTAAACCCTTAAAAACTCTACCCTCTACCCTCTATCTCTCTCCAACTCCCTTCCCCTCTCTCTCTCAAGTCTCTCCCTCATACCCCCTCTCCCTCTCTCAAGTATCTCTCTCAAGTCTCTCAAGGGTTGAGGGTTGATGGATTAAGAGGGTATAGGGGTTGAGGGATTAGGGTTTAAGGGTTGAGGGTTGAGGGTTGATGGATTAAGAGGGTATAGGGGTTGAGGGATTAGGGGTTAAGGGTTGAGGTTTGAGGGTTGAGGGATTAAGGGTTGAGGGTTGACATGGTATAGGGGTTGATGGATTAGGGTTTAAGGTTTGAGGGGTATGGGTTAAGGGTTGAGGGATTAATATTATAGAGGGGTTGACTAATTAGGGTTTAAGGGTTGAGGTTTGAGGGGTTGAGGGATTAAGAGGATATGGGGGTTGAGGGATTAGGGTTTAAGGGTTTAGGGTTGAGGGATTAGGAGGGTATGGGGGTTGAGGGATTAGGTTTAAGGGTTAAGGGTTGAGGGTTGAGGGATTAAGAGGGTATGGGGGTTGATGGATTAGGCTTTAAGGGTTGAGGGTTGAGGGTTGAGGGTTGAGGGTTGAGGGTTGAGGGATTAAGAGGGTATGGGGGTTGATGGATTAGGGTTTAAGGGTTGAGGGTTGAGGGTTGAGGGGTTAATATGGTATAGGGGTTGAGGGATTAGGCCTCACTTATCTCACAATCCCTCTCTGTCATGCCTCACTTACCTCCCACCCTACTTTCTTAGGTCTCTCCTTCCCACCCCCTCTCACTCACTCCCTCTCTCTCTCTCTTAGGTCTCTCTTTCTCACACACTCACTCACTCCCTCTATCTCTTACCCCTCTACCCTAAACCCTAAACCCTTAACCCTTAAACCCTAAACCATTAAATCCTCTACCCTCTACCCTTAACCCTCCCTCCCTCTATCTCTCTCCCACTCCCTCCCTTTCTCTCTCTTTCAAGTCTCTCCATCCAACCCCCTCTCCCTCTCTCAGATATCTCTCTCACTCACTCAATCCATATATCTCTCTCCCATCTCCCTTAAACCCTATACCCTCAAACAAATACCCTAAACCATCAACCCTATAGGTCCTCAACCCTATACCTTCAATTCTCAACCATCTACTCTATACATTGGATCCTCAACCCTCATCTATCTTTGTCCCTCCCTTCTCTTCTCTCCTTATCTCTATCTCACTTCTCCCTCCATCTCTCCCTCCATACATCCCACCTTCTCTTCCATAATACCTCAAACCTATAGCTTCAACCCTTAAAACCTTAAACACTCAACCCTATACCCTAAACCCTCAACCCTCAACCCTTAAACCCTCTACCCTCTACCCTCTACCCTCAACCCTAATCCCTCAACACTTAAACCCTTAAACCCAATTAAACTCTCTACCCTAATCCCTCTATTAGGTATGTCACTCACTCACTCCCTCTATCTCTCTCCCATTCCCTCTCCCACTCCCTCTCTCCTCTCTCCCACTCTGTCTTTCTCCCTCTCTCTCTCCCTCTCTCAGATATCTCCCTCCCTCTCTCTCTCTCCCTCTATCTCATGTATCTCCCCCCACCCCCTCCACCTTTCTTGAATCCCTCTATCTTGAGTACTCCCTCTCCCTCCCACCCCCTCTCTATCTCTCAAGTCTCTCTCTCTCTCTCCTTGTATCTCTCCCATCCCTCTATCTCTCACTCCCTCTCTCTCCTACTCTCTTAGGTATCTCCTTCCCACAACCTCTCTCCCACTTTTTCTCCCTCTCCTTCTCTCTCATGTGTCTCCCTCCCACCCCCTCTCCCTCCCTCTCTCTCACTCTCTCTCTCTATCTCTGTGGATTAGGGTTTAAGGGTTAAGGGTTGAAGGTTGAGGGATTAAGAGGGTATAGGGGTCGAGGGATTAGGGTTGAAGGGTTGAGGGTTGAGGGATTAAGAGGGTATGGGGGTTTAGGTATTAGGGTTTTAGGGTTGAGGATTGAGGGATTAAAAGGGTATGGGGGTTGAGGGATTAGGGTTTAAGGGTCTACCTATTTCTCCCTCTATACCTATTTCTCTCTCCCTCCTTGCCTCCTCTCTCTCAATATCTCTACCTTCTTTCCCTCTCTACCTCTCTCTCTCTCTCTACCCTTAACCCTAAACCCTAAACACTTAAAACCCTCTACCCTCTACCCTCTATCTCTCTCCCACTCCCTCTCCCTCTCTCTCTCTCAATTATCTCCCTACTACCCCCTGTCCCTCTCTCAATTCTCTCTCACTCACTCGCTCACTCCTTCTATGTCTCTCCCCTCTACCCTTATCCCTCTACCCTTAATCGTTAAACCCTTAAACCCTCTGCCCTCAACCCTTAACCCTCTACCCTCTATCTCTCTCCCACTCCCTCCCTCACTCTCTCTCTCAAGACTCTCCCTCCTACCCCCTCTTCCTCTCTCAGGTCTCTCACTCACTCACTCACTCCCTCTATCTCTCTCCCCTCTCCCCTAAACCCAAGACCTTAACCCTTAAACCCTCTACCCTCTACCCTTAACCATCTAACCTCTATCTCTCTCCTACTTCATCCCTCTCTCCCTCCCTCCATCCCACCTTCTCTTCCCTAATTCCTCAACCCTTAAAACCTTGAACACTCAACCCTATACCCTAAACCTTCAATCCTCATCCCTTAAATCCTAAACCTCTAAACCCTCTAAACCCTCTACCCTCAACCCAATACCATCAACCCTAATCCCTCAACCCTTAAACCCAATTAAACTCTCTACCCTAATCCTTAAATGATTAACCCTTAAACCCTCATCCCTCAACCATCTACCTTAAATCCTAAACCCTTAACCCTAAAACCTCAACCCCTATACCTTGTACCCTATATGTTGGAACTTGAACCCTAATCCATCAAGCCTATACCGTAAACCCTCAACCCTCAACCCTTAAATCCTAAACCCTTAAACCCTCTACCCTCTATCCTCAACCCAATAACCTCAACCCTAATCCCTCAACACTTGAACCCTTAAACCCAATTAAACTCTCTACCCTAATCCCTCTATTAGGTATGTCACTCACTCACTCCCTCTATCTCTCTCCCATCCCTCTCCCACTCCCTCTCTCTCACTCTCTCCCACTCTGTCTTTCTCCCTCTCTCTCTCCCTCTCTCAGATATCTCCCTCCTACTCTCTCTCTCCCTCTATCTCATGTATCTCCCCCCACCCCCTCCATCTCTCTCGAATCCCTCTATCTTGAGTACTTCCTATCCCCCTAGTACTCTCTCTCCCTCCCACCCCCTCTCTATCTCTCAAGTCTCTCTCTCTCTCTCACTCCTTGTATCTCACCCATCCCTCTATCTCTCACTCCCTCTCTCTCCTACTCTCTTAGTTATCTCTTTCCCACCCCCTCTCTCCCACTTTGTCTCCCTCCCACTCCCTCTCCCTCCCTCTCTCTCATTATCTCTCTCTGTCTCTATGGATTAGGGTTTATGGGTTGAGGGATTAAGCCTCACTTACCTCCCACCCTACTTTCTTAGGTCTCTCCTTCCCACCCCCTCTCTCCCACTTTGACTCCCTCTGTCTGAAGTCTCTCCTTTTCAGAGGAACATATTTGGCGAGGGCCAAATGGGTTTTACCTTGAAACGGTAAAAATAAGGGTTGACCCCATGATTCAGGCCCACATTCTCCTATGTTTGTCTGGTTCAATGCTTTATCCAAGTCAGAAATGCCTTTTTTTTGCAGTTTACTTCATATTGTACCAATCTATGCTTGATCAATCACCTTTTTACCACCAATCTGCATGGTAGACAATGTAGAAGAAGATATTTTGAAGTTTCTACATCATTTTACATTATCTGAGGTAATATAATCATTTTGGTAAATTGAAATGTTTGTCTTTAGTATATTTGTTTGTTTTTGACAGTATAAACTTAATTTCTTTAATGATTTTATTAATCATAACAATTAGACTTAGAATTCAACATTGAATTAGATGGGATTTGCATAAAAAAGTTCAATTTTTATGAGTTTGAAGAACAAAAAAAATAAAAAACATGACATTTACTTAACATAAATTTACTTATGAATTCTATTTGCATTTCTTATAGTAGTCCATTTCTAGCATGGCTAGTGGAATTCACTGTATTTCATTCTTTTTCCAACTAATTTGCAAAAAAAATATTTTCATCTAATTTGGAAAACCTCATTGCCAAAGAAATAGTGAATAATGATAAGATATAGCATCACAGACCCTTCTTTGAATCCATATTCTTCATGAATTTTTTGACAATCAAAAAATCGGTTTTGAGAAAAATAAACACAACAGTCTCTAGTTTTCATTTAGGTGGCAACAATTTATACCCTAGGTTTGTGATTCTCATTGATTTTTTGTATTGAATGGTTTCCACCCCTCTCTGCATCATATTTTTTGTAAAATGCATTACTTACTTTTGTTCTATGTGTGTTTGTGGACATGTAGCATTCAAGGTCATGTCGAGGAAATGACCGAAGCCTCTAACACCAGAAGAGCATGCAGTTAAAAATGCAAGGAGAAGAGAATCAAAAAATGTAGCTTGTGAAGCAAAGAAATTGCAGCCCATACAACCACAAACTTATGTGCAATCTAAGAGAGATGTCAAATTGTCAAATCAAAGGGCACGAATGAGGAAATTTCATGGAAGGACGGGAATGAATACAGAAGTTGGGGGCACATCATCAACCATAGGTGAAGCTCAATGCACATCTCCAGTTGAAGACACATTGACAACAACATGTGGTTTTCCGGGTACATCAAAAATCACATCTCCAATTGAAGACACACCACCAAAAACATTGTGTTTTGAAAGTACATCAGCAAACACATCTCTATTTGAAGGAACTCCACAAATGACATCTCAAGTTAGAGGTACAACATCATTTACATGTCAATCTCAAGGTATGTCATCAATTGCACCTCCAATTGAAGGTACACGATCTATCCCCGATGTTGTTGACCTTCCCAATATTTACACAAATTTACATTTGAGAACTCCTCCTAGATTTTTGCATAGAAAACCTACATTTTTGATTGATATTGATTCCAATGTTTTTAAATGGATGCCTAATAAGATTCCAAAATGTACATGTCAAAGATATGCAGAAAGGATATGGAGTTTGTTTTTTGCAAAGCTAAGTGAGGGTGGAAGATGCCAACTATTTATTGAAATGATGAGACAACTCAAATTTAGGCCCACCATGAAGGCTCTTGGCCTAAGAGGTTTGAATGAATCAAGTGAAAATTCCATTGTAAGGAACGTGATGAGTGCATACAAGAGCGTGGGTTCCACCTCACGCACATAGGATAGTTGTGCCACACGACGTGTGATGACAACAACACTGTTAAGCAGTCAAACAAGGAACAAGGTGAACCTTACAAAGGCAAGTAAGTCTTTGAAAATAAGTAGATCATATATAATGAGAGCCAAAGGAAGGCGTGAAAGAGTGGAGGATCCAAATAGCAATGAGTTGTGGGCATTTTCGGGTAGAGTGCCACAGAAAGACGCAAGAATTGCTCAAGGCTTGAGATCTTTAATTGTGAATTATTGGAAGGATAAAAAAAGGACCTCTCCTAATCAAAGAGATGTTGTAAGAAGGATAATTGGTAGTATAAACTATGAGCCACATCCAATGCATTATTTGGATACCACTCAAACCCAATTTTTTGCTGATTTTGTACAAAAGTTTCCTGAAATTAAAATATGTCAAAGGTATTTTGAAATGCTAAAGCCTTTTTATGTCAAAATAAATCACACACGCACTACTTTTTGTTGTAGGGTTCATATTGAGTTTTCTAACCATTATGATGTTTATCGACGTATATGTGTAGATATGCATACTGACAATGTTTTGCAGGAATGTAACATAATGCCTCCACCTAAATCATCAAGGAAATTTTTGTCTTCCATTTTATGTGAAAGAGAGGATGGTCAATTTTTTTACAAAAAATCATGTTTGGATGGCACATGTGATCATTGTGGTGGCATGCAACATTTGCCAATTTGCCAACACATGGCCAGTACACACACAATTGTAGACAAAATTGTGGAATTTGTTAAATATACAATAGTGGCATATAGTCTAAAAGATGGGAAAGAAGTAAACAAGTGTGAATTGGTTAGTGATAAGATTCTAGTGTATCAGTTTATGGGCATTTTTCGTGATTGGGTGGTTTATGATTATGCAATGCATACACACAGAGCACAATGGTTGGACTCACAGTTCAAGTTATGCAAGGACACATTTCCACTTCGTCATATCATTTTAGTTGTCGACTTCACTGAGAACTACACACTACAACTACAGAACGAGGTGCAATCACAGTACTACAACTCTGTGTGGGTTTCTATATTTGTACATATAGCATTCATTCATGCAAATCATAGTACAGAGGAAAATAGGAAAGTATTGAGGGAGTATCACTTTTACATCAATGATGATCGTACACATTCTGCAAAGTTTGTTCAAGGTTGCTTTCATATGTTCTATGCCGATCTGGCTAGTAGGGGCATACCATTTAGTCAACATATCCTATGGTCAGATAATTGTACATCACAATTCAAGAATGCCAAAATGTTTTTCTGGTTGAGCAGGATGCATAGGATTAGTGGTGTTCAACATATGTGGAACTTCTCAGAGGCCGGGAATGGAAAGGAGGAGCATGATGGAGCAGGTGCATGTATCAAAAGAGCCCTAGCACGAGAAGAGTTAAAGTACACAAATAGTGTAAAGTTGATAGATGCAAGATCAATTTTCTAGTGGTGCAATGGTTCAATGGGTCTAGGTAGTGAAGGAAATTCTTTAGTTCATAGATTTTTTATTTAGTAGATGATAATAAAATTGCAAAATATGAGGATTGTTGTACACTAATAGGATCGAGCGAGCTACACTCTTTTAGAAGCTCCAATGCAGGTACATGGACTATCCATACAAGGAAGATCGCATGCTTTTGTTATGCATGTACACTTCAATCATGGAATGATTGCGAGTCAATAGAGTGGGTTGATGAATGGTCTATAAGAATTCTAACCCCACTTGACACTTATCAGCTCCCGACGGCTCTACAAATCATGGAGATGCAATCATCCATTGACTTTGATCATGTATCAGACCTACTAGAACCAGGTAATATATCTTACTTACAAGTTTTATTATGTTGCTCAGTAAATAAATCTAACAAGATGAACATATCAATGCAGGGCATGTTTATGCGGTAATTGCAGATGAAGACAATGAAGAGGGTACAGATTATTACCTGTTCCGTTGTATTGAGCCCAAAAATAAATTGGAGTCCCCAGTTATATAAGGAGAAAATATAGAATATCCTATAGGTTCGGTGGTTGTTACTGGAACATGGCTTCGAAGGTATCCAGTTAAGAATGTTGCAGTTTGGTTGTTTGAGGACTTCGACACACATCGGAAAATTCTTTAGTATTCGAACCTTGTCGTTGCCACGAACGTTCATTTGATCAAATATAAGGGTAAACCTGCGAACAAGAACTTGTGGAATGTGCATGAGTCTGACCATGAGGAAATACTCGACACAATAAAGACTAGAGCAGACCCAAATGGTTCCCTGGATTGATTTGTAAGTATGCACATTGAATTTGTAAAGCCATGTTATTGACCATTCTTTTGGACCAACACCTTGCAATAAGGCTTTTTCACGATTACAGTTTGATGTCATATGCATTTACGACTGTCATTGATCCTTTTTTTATTGTGACTGTAGGTAATACTGAAGTTTGTCAAAGTATATAAGAAAAGAACAACGTCAGTTGTTGGTGCAAGTGTTCAGTGGTATGAGAAAAATCGGTTGCTGGTGCATTTTCTGGTTGTCAATTTTCTCTTTGTTTTCCATCTCCTAGGTTTGGGTATGTGCAGGATCATGATGGGCCAAAAACTGGCGATATGTAAGCATATGATGGCCCATGTGGCTGACGATTTTTTTTTACCCAAAATTGATGAAACGAAAAGGGTTTTTAGAGGAGATTCTCAGCTTTCTAGCAATATAAATTATGCTTTAATTTGAATTTAATAAATAATTATTATTCATTTTCTATTAGAATTATGAATAAAGTCTTTATTGATAGGCTGATTGAAAAACATCTATAAATTTCAAACGGTATCACATTTTTTGAATTCGAAACATGCGTCACATTCTATGCTTCACGTACTATAGGATTAAAAAAAAAAAAATTGAATTTCATGAATTTTTGACCAATTTAAGGTGGTTAGAAAGACGAGCTTTTATATTTTTTGAATGTTGTAATAAAAAATTCATAATTAATTATTTACTTGGAAAAAAATTATAAAAAAATATGCATCACATCGGGACATGAGTCCTCTACTTATATCTAAAATCTTATTAAAAAATATTATCATTTTATTGTGGTTAGGGTGGTCAGACAGACACCTACTTTTTATTTTTACCCTCAAATTTAAATACTACTACATTGAAATTTCAAATTTTCACCAAATAGATTTGTTTTTAAAAAATAAAGGTCTAGTAGTTTAGAAACTAAATTCAATTTGCTAAAGATTCTATTTTTACATTTTTTTGAAATAATATAGATAACTTATTCAAATTTTTACGTCAAGTTGTCTAACTCTGATTTTATGTCTTTTTATTGCCACTTAAGGGCTTGTTTTTTCCATGATGATCTTGCACATACCCATTTATCGGATTATTATATGCTACAAGTTTTATGTTAATCCTCTCAATGAGAAATCAATGCAACCTAGGTCATCTCTAACATACCTTAGGGTATGATATTCAACAAAACAACTACTATGGTTCAACCGACTCGATCCCTTAAGGGTCCAAAGTGAAAAATGGCTACAAAATTTAGCATGCTATTACTCAGACACCGTGAAGCTTAGAAACTTCTCATTTAAACCTACGAGTTCATGTTGGGCCCCTCTACAATAACCTTTCTTGATATTCGCTATCTCGGAGGCTTTTTCCTATGGTGGAAAATTTTCACTCAAGGAAAAAGTTGTCAAATGCAAGTAGTTGAAAGTTGCAAAGTGCTGCAACTTTCGTTCTGCAGCTCGTGTGACCAAACAAACTATTCCAACGCATCCGGGTGGGTACGTTTACATTAGGAATGGTCCTCTTTTACACCTAAACACGCGGAATCGCTCCAAGCTACGTTCAACTGGATCAAACCCTTAAGGGTCCAAAGTGCAAAATGGTTGTGAAATTTAGCATGCTATTACTCGGACATCGTGATGCTTCGAAAATTCTCGTCTAAACGTACGAGTTCATTTTGAGCCCCTCTACAATAACCTTTCTCGGTTTTTGCTATCTCGGAGGCTTTTTCCTATGGTGGTGAATTTTCACTCGAGGAAAAAGCTGTCAAATGCAAGTAGCTGAAAGTTGCAAAGTGGTGCAACTTTTGTTCTGCAGCTCGTGTGACCAAAAAAGCTATTCTAATGCATCTAGGTGGGTACATTTACATTAGGAATGGTCCTCTTTCACACCTAAACATGCGGAATCACTCTGAGCTACGTTCAACCGGATCGATCCCTTAAGGGTCCAAAGTGCAAAATGGCTGCAAAATTCAACATGCTATTACTCAAACACCGTGATGCTTAGAAAATTCTCGTCTGAACCTACGAGTTCATGTTGGGCCCCTCTACAATAACCTTTCTTAGTTTTCGCTATCTCGGAGGCTTTTTCCTATGGTGGCGAATTTTCACTCAAGGAAAAAGTTGTCAAATGCAAGTAGTTGAAAGTTGCAAAGTGGTACAACTTTCATTCTGTAGCTCGTGTGACCAAAAAAATTGTTCCAATGCATCCAGGTGGGTAATTTTACACTAGGAATGGTCCTCTTTCACACCTAAACACACAGAATCGCTTTGAGCTATGTTCAACTAGATCGATCCCTTAAGGGTCCAAAGTGCAAAATGGTTGTGAAATTCAGGATGCTATTTCTCGGACACCGTGATGCTTAGAAAATTCTTGTCTGAACCTATGAGTTAATGTTGGGCCCCTCTACAATAACCTTTCTCGGTTTTCACTATCTCAGAGGATTTTTCCTATGGTGGTGAATTTTCACTCGAGGAAAAAGTTGTCAAATGCAAGTAGTTGAAAGTTGCAAAGTGGTGCAACTTTCGTTCTGCAGCTCGTGTGACCAAAAAAACTATTCTAATGCATCTAGGTGGGTACATTTACACTAGGAATGGTCCTCTTTCACACCTAAACATGCGGAATCACTCTGAGCTACGTTCAACCGGATCGATCCCTTAAGGGTCCAAAGTGCAAAATGGCTGCAAAATTCAACATGCTATTACTCAGACACCATGATGCTTAGAAAATTCTCGTCTGAACCTATGAGTTCATGTTGGGCCCCTCTACAATAACCTTTCTTAGTTTTCACTATCTCGGAGGCTTTTTCCTATGGTGGCGAATTTTCACTCAAGGAAAAAGTTGTCAAATGCAAGTAGTTGAAAGTTGCAAAGTGGTACAACTTTCATTCTGTAGCTCATGTGACCAAACAAATTGTTCCAATGCATCCAGGTGGGTAATTTTACACTAGGAATGGTCCTCTTTCACACCTAAACACACAAAATCGCTTTGAGCTATGTTCAACTAGATCGATCCCTTAAGGGTCCAAAGTGCAAAATGGTTGTGAAATTCAGCATGCTATTTCTCGGACACCGTGATGCTTAGAAAATTCTTGTCTGAACCTATGAGTTAATGTTGGGCCCCTCTACAATAACCTTTCTCAGTTTTCACTATCTCAGAGGATTTTTCCTATGGTGGCGAATTTTCACTCGAGGAAAAAGTTGTCAAATGCAAGTAGTTGAAAGTTGTAAAGTGGTGCAACTTTCGTTCTGCAGCTCGTGTGACCAAACCAACTATTCCAACATGTCTGGGTGGGTACGTTTATGCTAGGACTGGTCCTCTTTCACACCTAAACACGTGGAATCGCTCCGAGCTACGTTCAACTGGATCGATCACTTAAGGGTCCAAAGTGCAAAATGCCTACGAAATTCAACATGCTATTACTCGGACACCGTGATGCTTATAAACTTCTCGTTTGAACCTACGAGTTCACATTGGGCTGCTGTATAATAACCTTTCTCAATTCTCACTATCTTAGAGGCTTTTTACTATGGTGGTGAATTTTCACTCGAGGAAAAGGTTGTCAAATGCAAGTAGTTGAAAGTTGTAAAGTGGTGCAACTTTCGTTCTGTAGCTCGTGTGACCAAACAAACTATTCCAACACGTCGGGTGGGTATTCTTATGCTAGGAATGGTCCTCTTTCACACCTAAACACGCGGAATCACTCCGATCTACGTTCAACCAGATTGATCCCTTAAGGGTCCAAAGTGCAAAATGGCTACAAAATTTAGTATGCTATTACTCAGACACCATGACACTTAGAAACTTCTCATCTGACCCTACAAGTTCATATTGGGCCCATCTACAATAACCTCTCTTGGTTTTTGCTATCTTGGAGGCTTTTTCCTATGGTGGCAAATTTTTACTCGAGGAAAGAGTTGTCAAAATGCAAGTAGTTGAAAGTTGCAAAGTGGTGCAACTTTCGTTCTGCAGCTCCTGTGACCAAACAAACTATTCCAACGCATCCGGATGGGTACATTTATGCTAGAAATGGTCCTCTTTCACACCCAAACATGCGGAATCACTTTGAGCTACGTTCAACCGGAACAATCCCTTAAGGGTCCAAAGTGCAAAATGGCTGCGAACTTCAGCATGCTATTACTCGGACACCATGATGCTTAGAAACTTCTTGTCTGATCCTACAAGATCATGTTGGGCCTATCTACAATAACCTCTCTCAGTTTTTTCTATCTCGGAGGCTTTTTCCTTTGCTGGCGAATTTTCACTCGGGGAAAAAGTTGTCAAATGCAAGTAGTTGAAAGTTGCAAAGTGGTGTAGCTTTTGTTTTGCAGCTTGTGTGACCAAACAGACTATTCCAACACATCTGGGTTGGTATGTTTACGCTAGGAATGGTCCTCTTTTGCACCTAAACACGCGGAATCCCTCTAATCTACGTTCAACCAGATCGATCCCTTAAGGGTCCAAAGTGCAAAATGGCTGCAAACTTCAACATGCTATTACTCAGACATCATGATGCTTAGAAACTTCTTGTTTGATCCTATGGGATCATGTTGGGCTCCTCTACAATAACCTTGCTCGGTTTTTGCTATCTCAGAGGATTTTTCCTATGGTGGTGAATTTTCACTCGATGAAAAAGTTGTCAAATGCAAGTAGTTGAAAGTTGCAAATTGGTGCAACTTTCTTTCTGTAACTCATGTGACCAAATGGACTATTCCAACACATATGGGTAGGTACGTTTATGCTAGGAATGGTCCTTTTTTTCACCTAAACATGCGGAATCGCTCCGAGCTACGTTCAACCGGATCAATCCCTTAAGGGTCCAAAGTGCAAAATGGCTGCAAACTTCAACATGCTATTACTCAGACATCATGATGCTTAGAAACTTCTCATTTGATCCTATGGGATCACGTTGGGCCCCTCTACAATAACCTTGCTCGGTTTTCACTATCTCAGAGGCTTTTTCCTATGGTGGCGAATTTTCACTCGAGGAAAAAGTTGTCAAATGCAAGTAGTTGAGGCATATTATCAAACAATTCACTGCCTTGTCTATGGCTTGTCATGGCATTCCATCACCATGAGACCACTTTTCTTTGAGGCATTTTTTTAAAAAGTTCAATGGCTTCTATGCTATTGCTTACTATTATGCTTTCCTAGATTTTTTCCAAGCATCCATAGCTTGTTCGAAAGCATCTATTTTAGGCTTTTAGCCATAGCAAGAAGGCAATGAACTATCTGATAAAATGCTTTGGTAGACATATATGAAAAATGTCGTAGCATAGACAAGGGAATGAACTATTTGAAAAAATGCCTCAAATAAATGTGGTCTCATGGAATGCCATGACAAGCTAAAGCAATTGGCAGCTGCTCCTAGTTATTAGTTATGCAATGTGAAGTAATTGCATAACTGCTTAGGTTGACTTTGCCAAAAGCTATATTGTAATTGAAATTTTGTCATCTATCAACATCTAGTTATTCGCTATGCAATGTGAAGTGATGCTTTGAGTTTGAAAGATGTGCAATGCATGAATAAAAACTAAAAAAATCTATTTTCTACATTTCATTAGTTAAAATCTTTATTTTATTTTCTCTCTATATCTCTATGCTATGGAAATGCCTTTCGATTTCAAAAAAGATAGTTTTTATCTCTTGTTATACAATTTTTTATGTTTTTTTATCACTTGTTATAAAAAGGAGCAGATATACAATGTTAAAGAAGAGTGAAAGAACAACTAAATTTATCATTTCATAGCAATTTTTTTGATGCATTTTTTCAAACAGTTCACTGCCTTCTCTATGCTATTGCTTACTATTATGCTTTTGATATATTTTTCAAAGCATCCATAGCTTGTTCAAAATCACTTGTTTTAGGCTTTTAGCCATAGCAACAAGGTAGTGAACTATTTGAGAAGATGCTTTGGTAGACATGTATGAAAAATGTGGTAACATAGATAAGGTAGTGAACTATTTGAAAAAATATCTCAAATAAATTTGGTCTCATAGAACGCCATGATAAGAAAATGCAATTGGAAGCTGCTCCTAGTTATTAGTTATGCAATGTGAAGAAATTACATAACTGCTTAGGTTGACTTTGTTCAAACTATATTGTAATTAAATTTTCGGCATCTATCAGTATCTACTTATTAGTTATGCAAAGTGAAGTAATGCTTTGACTTTGAAAGATGTGCAATACAATGTAATCAATGACATGAATATAAACTACAAAAGTCCATTTTTTACAATTCATTAGTTAAAATATTTATTGTATTTGCTCTCTATATTTCTATATGCTATGTAAATACCTTGCAATTGTATTTAAAAGGCTTAATAGGTCAGTTAGGTGGTATTTGCAAAATCAAGTTGTGAATGAATGGTAATTAAGAGCAAAATTGGAAAATTGCTATCTTAGAAGTCTAACAAAGGGTGGTTATGGTGGTTGATCGGCTCAAGGGGTAGTTGGAAGGTGGTATCAAGATATATTGTTGTAATACCCTGAGTTGAGGGTTGATTTTGTTCAGTTTCTAATAACAAAATATACTTGAAAATGTTGATCACTAGTTTTCTTTGTTTTCCTGAATTTTCTTTGCCTTGCACAGGCCCATACAAGTCTATCATGACTTGAGGCTTTGGATACTTGATTGCATATGTTTTTACTCTCTTTGCATCTATTATGAAGGTTTAAATCCACCATTGGTGTGTGTGGGATCAACAAACTTGGTTACTACTCTATTTTATGTGTTAGGGGTTTTGAGGGCAACACCATGACACATTAGCCAATCCACCTACTGTTGTAACCCTGTTGCTTGGTGGATTGGCATGTACCATGATTAGTTTTGTGTATGAATACTTTGGAGTCCAAGAGAATGAATAAACTCAGTGGGGTGTGAAGTTCTAATGTTGTTCAAGGGTGTTTCCACCATGAAAGTAAGGAACTCAAGTACTTAATCTAAGAAATACTTAAAGGAATGGGATTGTGAGTGTCCTTTATGTTAGGGCAGAGGTATTATGGGGTGTTTTCACCTTTGGAAGGATTGGGCGAGGTCTAGAGTTATGAGTTTCTTTAAAACCCTTCTTTTTGTGAAGGTTTAGGACATTTTGTGAGTAGAGGAATAGAGCAAGTTCTTGGGGCTCTTAAAATGGGAGAATCTTCAGTTTGGTGAGCATCCCTAAGACTGTTTCAAGTTTCCTTGGTTTGGAGGTGAGTTTGTGAAAGGGTTCCTTTGGAAATTACGCCTAATTATGAAGCCTAGAGCGAGGGAGGTGTATTGAAAGTTCATGTTGGTCCAAAAGAGTTACTATTGGTTTTGGCATATGTTGTGTAACCCTAAAAAGGGTATCTTAATCCACCTTTAAATGGTCAAGTGTTTTGGAAAGGTTGGGAGAAATTAGGCTTGGATGGGCTTTTGAGTTTGGTGCAGGAGCACCTACACCACATCATCAATAGGGAAATGTTAGTGTCTTTAGGTTTATTTTGTCTAATAAGCTTTGAGAGATCAAACATAATTCAAATAAAGGGTGTTTTGTGTCTTAGAAGTCAATTAGAAATCATATAAGTTGTAAAATGCTGACAAAGCAACTTTAACACAATCAAATGTAATCAAGGGGCCAACTAATCCCAAGGTTGGTTATGGGAGTTGGGGAGAATATGGTTGTTGGAAAATTATTTAAAAATCCTTACCAAGGTTAGAATGAGAGAGTGGAAGAATTTTTGTAATAATTTTACACAATAAACACCACAATTTTGAGAAATTTTCTAGAAAAATACTATTTTCTTGATCTTTTTGAGTGTTGTACGGGCACATACAAGTTATTCATGGTCTAATAATTTTAGAGGATGTGTCTATATTTTTTCTAATTCATTTATTTTTTATTTGGTGTCTTAACTCTTTTTTTGTAGAGAGAACAAACACAAACAGTGACTGTCCCAGTGTTCCTGAATCAAAGGTTTGAGGGGAAATTTGTGATGTAAGAATCAATCCACCTGTTGTTTGCTACTGTATCTAAGTGGATTGATTGAAAACATGTTATAATAAGTGTTTCAACTCATTTTGGAATAAGGAGTCATAATTATGTGGTGTTTTTGTGACTGTTCTACGACTGAACAAGGGTTTTCCAACATGGAAGTGAGGAACCAAAGAGAGATTTTTAAGAATTAATGCCTGTAAGGGTTATGTGAGGGTCTGATCAGTCCGTGCAGAAGTATTTTGAGGTGTTTTGGGCTTTGAAAGTGTTGAGAGAGGTCTAGAGTTGTATGTTTCTTTAAAACCCTTGATTTTGTGAAGGTTTTGGAGGGTTTCTTGGGTTTTGTGAGTTAGAGGCTCTGTAGACACAAACTAATGACAAAATTTGAGGTTTGGCACCATGACCTAAGATTTTCCAAGGCATTAGGATAGATACCTAAATTTGGAAGGGTGGTCCCTTTGGAAAAAAAGGGCTAATTGTGAAGCCAAAATTGAAGTAGGTGTGTTGAAAGTCTATGTCGGTCCAAAAGAGAGACCATTGATTCTTTGGTATGTTGTGTAGCCTGAAAAGGGTATCTCAATCCATCTTGTAATTGTCTAGTGTTTTGGAAAGGTTGGGAGAAATCTGGCTAAAACTGAGTTTTGAGTACTACAAGAATAACCAGTCACAAATGTGAGTTTTGGAAACCTTGATGAATCTGACTTAGGGATTGTTGTCAATTGATTCAATTGTCATTGTATGAATGCTGATGGTCTTTGTAGGGCCGTGGTGGAGTCTTGTTGTTCGTTTGCAAGGTTGAGGAGTTGACACTCTTGAGGGTGGGTTGATGCCTATTAGGCTGAATCATTATGAAGAAGAGTTCTTGATTGAGAATTGACATTTCCATTGTTGTGAGTCTTCTCCACCTTGGCTCTGCATCAGAGTGCTACAAGGGTGGATTGTTGGGTAAGGTTTTGAATGAAGAGTTTGGTTTGATGGGGCTTTGAGGTTGTGTAGATTGCTCAAAATAGGTTGTATTAATCTTGTTAGGAGCCCCTTGAAGGAAGGTTGTTAGACTCATTGGGTTTGAGCCTCCTTGCCTTTGCATTGGTGAGGCACAAGTAATTGAAGCATTCCAAAGGATACAAACCACCACGAATGGAGCTTACTTATACAATACACTTTAGATGGGGCTTATTGAGTACTCCACGGTAATTAATTAAGCATTAGATGTAAACAAAATCCATGCCTACAACATTCAAGCATACAACTTACATGATACGCATGATAACATCATTCAAGAATGGCAGTAGCAAAATAAGAGTTTCTTTAATCAAAAATCCGAAAGTCTATACAATGATATATATTGATAAAAGTATATAAATATATCCAAAAAAACCATATAGGCTTAGTACAAAGAAGCCATTTGGACAAAATATCACGTATATATATCAATAGTACAAAACATATGTTCTAAAATGCCACATAGGCATACAATAAACAACACTAATACATAGTCATTTCCCTCTAGGGGAAGGAAATAGATCCCATGTTGCCTTCGAAATTCGGCTAGATGGAGTGACTGTTGCTTGTCTTGTCTTTTGAACACGCCTACTACTCCTCCTCTCTTCACTTTGGACCTTAAACTGATATGATTAAAAGTAAAGATGTTAAAACATAGAAATTGAATTATGGAAGGGCATATAAAAAAATATAATCACTTACCGCATACATATAGTCATCATGCACATTTAAAGCATCACCATGTCCACGATCTAGAGTGACAACCACCTGTAGCAACCATGAAGATAGAAATTAAACTACATAAAATTATCGTGAATTTTTTCTATAATAGACCATAAAAGAGAAAATATAATGTCAAATTGACTAATCTATTCCATACCTGTCTCAATGGATCAGAATTGGCTATTTCTGCAGCAACTCCATGGTCCATCGTGCCACCAACATCACTAGGGCTATCTCTTGTCAGCAGCTGCAAATGAAACAATATCTCAGGTATCATGTTGATATAGGAGAACATAATGTGACACGATCAAGGAATACTTGAATGCAATGTTTTTGTTTCTCATCAATTTTTTAGATTTGTATATATGCACAATTATGAAAACTAGCTAACATAGATTTACAACCCCATTAATGAATAAAGGCTACCTGAGTGTATGTTGTTTGAGGATATGAATCACGAGGTGTGGAGGAAGAAGGCACACCAGGAAACTATTTGAAATCCAAAGCATGTTATGAGACAAACATTCAAATATAACATTCAACTGTTCAAATGCAATAATAATATCTTTAATACTAGTTGCATACCTGTGGACTCATCGTAGAGAATGTATAAGGGTCTGTAGGAATAGAGCATCCCTCATGAACAGTGTGACCCTGAAATTTCATCATATCAAAATTCTACTAATTTAGTTATTCTTAAATTTCAAAATATATTTTAATCAACAACATTAAAATAACTTGTTAAATTTTACCTAAGTGTCAATGCCGAATGTATCATTCAAAATATCATCTGTGAAAGCCATCGCCTCTATAACTGACGTAGGCTGTGTAGCTGCATCACGAGCACCCTGATAATCATACGTGCAAACAGCACCACAAGCACCACAATGGCGGGATGGAGCTCAGGGCCTACACGTCTCCTCCACACCAGGCTCTACTAGAGGACTTGTACACTGTAAAATGGTCTGGGTGAGTGAGCCAATCGACTTCATCGTGTCCACCTCTACACTATCCTTAACAATGGAAGGAACAACAACAAGCTCCACCATGGGTCTGCCCAAGACTCTCGGTGCCAACTATGGATTACGTCATGCAGTAGGTCTATCGTGTGTGGAGCCCTCACCTCTACCCTAAAAGTCTAAGATGTCAAAATAGTTTGGCATTTTATTGAGGAAAAACTCGCAATAGAGTTTCCTCAAAAATTATTGTGGCACCTCATGGTTATTGCATGGAGGTTGGTCAAATACCATCCACCACCACTCCCAAAATTTATTTCTAATTAAATCATGGTGGCACGAATGGGTGGGGAACCTCCTGCATGCATGGGACAAAGGTTCATTGGCTTTTGGGTCTTTAAATAGGGCACACAACTCTGCTTTGCTAATTTTTAGTTTTTTGACATCTACATATGACAAACCATTAGCATAAAATTGCCTCATCTCATCTCTCTTAGTTGACCAAAAATTCATTTGCTCACTCATTTCTCCTAAATGAGTTAAAATTGACTTCAATGATTCAGTAATCCCTCTCCTATAAGGGTGGGTTTTGGCATGCTTGGTTAATCTTGGAATTAATTGTTGAATGTCTCTTTTATTGTTTTCAATTTGATTTTGAATATTTTCTTGTGTTCCTTGAGGATGCCTATGAATTGATGGAGGGGTTTTGGGTTGTTCTTGTATAGGAGGCTCTTGATGAGGGGGTGATTGTGAATTCTCAATGTTTTGAGTAGGAGATTCATTCCTTGAGAATCAAAACAAAGTTTTATTATAAAAATCTATTTAAAGTTGCATTCCAAATCAAATTCTAAATAAATAGAATAAAAATACACACCTCTTTGCAATCTTCGACCTCTCCGACGTGTTGGCGGCATTCTCGTGGAAAATGGCAAGCTAAGGATGCAAATAATGGAGGAGATTTGGCAAGCGCGAGTTGTAGACTTGAATTCTTCCTTCTTAAGCCACGGGTTGAAGACAAAATGAGGGTTCCAAACCCGACTTTTGCATTTTATGTCTAAAAATACATTTGGCGCACTTTTAGACATTTGGCATGCGCCAAAGGCCTTATTTCGGGGTTTTTTTGATCATTTTTTCAATTTGGCACCTAAATTGTGTCATAGATTGGTGCACTTACCTTGTGATTTATCTTGACATAAAAAGATTTAATCATTTCAAAAAATATTTGAGAAATACTAATTTGAGGATAATCATTTTGAAATTTATGAAAAAATTAGTTTTGAGTCATATCCAAAAAATGCTTTGGATGTGGCTCACAATTGCAACTATCGATTCTCCTTCTTACCGCATCCCTTTGATTCGGAGATGGATTTGTGTTATTCTTCCAATACTCTTCAATTAGTGTTCTCAAGACTTCAACAACTTCTTTATATTTTCGTGGCAGACTCCCCAAGAATGCCCATAATTCATTTGAATCGGTGCCCTCAATTCTTTTTCACCTTTGAATGGCTCTTGATAATGTTTTTCTACTAATTCCCATTTGGTCACTCGTCTTTCTAATGAGGTGAGCTCTCTTTGTTTGAAAACTTACCAAAGTTTATGTAATGACACGTCGGGTGACATTACTATCCTTTGAGCGTGAGGTCTTACCCACACTCTGATAAGAATCCATTAGATTCCTCACAATAGTGTTTTCACTTGATGCATTTGATGTTCTCAACCCAAGATTCTTCATGATATTTATATTCTTTGCACCCCGCATCATTTCAACAAATATTTGACATCTTGTGATCTCATTTAGCCTTTCAAAGAAGAATTTCAAGATCTTATCAGTGTATCTTCTACAAGTGCATGTTGAAATTTTACCTTCCATTTGCTGCAAAATATCATCATCAATATTAATCAAATACTTTGGCTTTCTATGCAAAATTATAGGTGGTGTTCTCCTAGGTACATACATCTCAACATTAGGAATTTCATCAATGTTTAATTGAGCTGGGCTAGATTGTGTACCTTCGATTGAGGGTGGAGTAGAAGACATACCTTGAGGTTCACATGGGGATGATGTCATACCTTCTTCGTCAAATTTGAGTGATGATGTACTCTCAACTTGAGATGCCTTGGATGGTGTCCAACAATATTCACTTGCAGTAGATGGTGTCCCTCCATATTCACTTGTGGTAGATGGTGTCCCTCCATATTCACTTATGCTTAATGGTGTCCCTTCATATTCACTTGTTGTAGAGGGTGTGTCTCCAACTATGGTATTTGAAATTGTCTTACCACAATGCTTTCGCATTCGTGCCTTTTGTGCTGCCAACTCCTTTTCTCATTTTGATGGTTGAGGTTCCTCTTCAATTGGCTTGCTTTCATCAATCATTTCCAATTTCTTCTTTTCACGATATGTCACCACCCAATCTCTCTCCTTTTGTTTGAAGGTTTCATACTCTTCGTCTGTTAGTTTTTTCCTTGTTCATTTCTTTGGCATGGCGGATAATTTTACCTGTAGCATGGTAATGAGATGAATATTAGTTCCTCAAAAATGTATCCATTCAAATAAATCAAAATATATGTCATTCAAGGCTTGATAAAGAATACTTACAATCATCCTATACAAGAGTATTTCTAGCATAGACAAAGGTTACATGATTTTTTTCAATGGAATGCCTTAAAGAAATGTGGTAATGTGGCATGCCATGATTGCAAGATAGGCTCAAAATGGAAGCATGGAGAAGCCATGTGGTATGCACATCCATAATAAAGGATTGAGAAATTATGTTTTATTTTACTTCCTTAAAAATTATGTCATATATATGTGTATAAAAAATGTTGAAGCATACATGGTGCAAGAGCGCCATTGAATGAAAATTGTCAATTCAAGAAGTTGTTGTCTAGGCTTTAGAATTTTGGAACTTTTGCATTAAATAAGGTCAATAAGACCATTTTCCATTGTAATGAGTCATTTCTGATGTTTCCTAGGTGTTTATAAGGTTTAGATTTCAAAATTAGAAAAAACATTGGTAAGTGTCCAATTGTGCAAAAGGCCAAAATTGTAAAGTTGTAAAAAGCAGATTTTGAGGAAGGCAAACGGTCATACCTTTTAAAATGTCAGTTGAAGGCATTAGGACATTTAGTTTTGTGGGAAAAAGCATATATATTCTGGAGAACATCGATGCAAATATTTATTTTGAAGATTTGAAGGAAGATTGAATTGAAATATCAGTTTTTTTTTTGCAGATTTTCTGTATTTCTTTGTCTTTTTCAGCCTTGGTACTGACTGTACAAAGAGGTTTTGAATATAAATATTATTGAATAACTTTTGGGAATGTGTTAATAGTGTTTTTAATTTGATTTGAGACTGTAACTCCAATTCTAGTGGTAGTTTGGATTGAATCTCTTGTTGTAGGTCTATGTACACTGATTAAAGGGTTTTGAAGGTCTCAATTATATAAATTGGCCCATTCCACTCACTCTGATTACTATAATTGGTGAAATGGCTTTGCATCATTAATAAATAGGTGAAGGAATGTTGTTTGTGTGCAGGCGAGGTCTAAAAGGGTGTTGGGAATGAAGCCCTAGAGTGAAATTTTGAGTGGTTTTGATATGCTAAAGTGTCTTTTGTATTGGGGAAGTGTGGTTTCTTATTGAATTGAGTTTTTTCATGCCATTTTAGACCTTTTTTAAGTATTCATAAGATTGTGTGAGGGTTGGATGAGTGTTTTTCAATAAACCCCTAGTTTCTTGGGTAAAAAGGAGGGTTTTGTGATTTGGCACTTTGGTGAGTGATTTTCTGAAAACAAATGGTGGAATCCTTGGTTTGATAACATATATATAGCTTCCCAATTGATTTTGGTGTTTTGGAAAATGATTTAAGATAAGGTCCTTTATAAAAGAGGCCTAATTTGAGGCCTAGTTGGTGTAGAAACTCAATTTTGATGAAGTTGTAACAAAGAATCCTATTGTGGCTTGCTAACATGTTATTGTGTGCCTTGTTGCGACTTTGAGAAGGGTCAGTTCTTGGTCTAAGAAGACATTCTCTAAAAGATATACTTGGTTGAGTGAGTTAGCTATGCTACAAGGATGGTTGTTGAATTGGTGAAAGTGAAGAATTTTATGAATTGTTAATTGTGAATTATTGTTGTTGGTTGATTTTTTTTTGAGTTGTGTTATAGGACCTCCCCTGATTACATCAATACACAAGGTAAGTACATTGTTAAATAACAAAATTCCTCAAAGAGATGTGGTTTTGGTACACTAGGGGGGTTTAAGAGTCTAAGAAGGTTCATTATGAATACTCCATGATCTAGGCTTTGCAGTTTAGTAGATTAGGTTATTTTTAGGCTGTGTAAGGTGTGTGCATGTTTTTTTGTCTAGGGGAAAACAAGAATCCATCATTTGATTGATGTCCTCTCAAGAAATATAGAAGTTTTCCAATGAAAACGGATGGTTACAAGTTGGTGATTGAGGAAAGAGCATTCAATGAGACTATAAGTTTGTTCCTAAAGCATGGGTAAACATTTATAAATGTGTTTCAAGTAGTGGCATAGCATGTGAAGGTTTGGAGTATTCTTTTCTAATAAACCCTCATTTGGAAAGCTTTTTTGGGAGCATAAAGTAAAGGTTTTGTTGAACAACATTTATTTGAGCCTTTCCATTCCTAAAATTGGTTGAATCTAGTATTTGAGTTATTAGGTATTTTGGTGGTGATTATAAGATACTTCATTTATAAATTTGAGGCTTATTCCAATGTTTAGTCAAATTTTTTTATGTTTGTTTTAAAACAAGTTTAACTGATATTAAGGTATGTGAATGTATGTCAAAATGGCATTCAGATTGTGCCATTAGGTTTTAAAGATACAAAATCACTGAAGATGGATCACCTGATTTAAGGGTTTGGTGACCTTGGAATATGACACCCGAATAGTTTTCTAGAAGGAGTGAATCTAATAAAACAATGAAAAGGTTGATTTTTTATGTTTGTAAATGTTGAAAATATGTTGGAAAATATGTCTCAATGCTTGGTAGAAGTTAGAAAGGCTAACTTGTGGAATTTTTTGTTTTGAGAAAAGTTGACTCCTTGTGCAAAATGATGTTATGACTACAAGAATTAAAGAGCCTGATGGATCAGTGGTTTGTGAATGTGTATTTAGTTTATTTCAATCAATAACATGTTTATTGTAGTGTCTTGGATGTCTGGATAAAGGTTTGTAGTTACCTTCCATGATTTGTTGTTATTTTTCCATGTAAGTTGCATTGAAGAGTGAATTAGTGAATCGTGAAGGAATTGAATGGTTGTGAGTTTCTAATCAGGTTTATGGTATGTTACAATCAATTTTATGATGGTTAATCTATTTTTTAGTCTGACAAAGAGTTGGAGCCAAGTTCTAATGTTTTATGGAAATATGAAATCAAGTGAAATTGAAGGATTTTGATGAAAAGATGACTAAGTTTGTTGGTTGGTCTTCTCTAATTTAAGTTGGGGTCAGAAGTACCCTTGATGATTTTTGGATCCTAGTAGATGCTTTGCATCAGGTTTAAAAATCTAATTGGCAAGTGTATATAATTGTGTAATTTAAAATGTGTATTGACAACCTAAGGTTATAATGACAAACAAACAATGATCAACATGAAATATGCAAAATAAAATAAATAAAAGAAAGCCATAATATAATGAAATAAAAATTTGTAAAGACTTCACATACCTAAAAAAACTTGAGCTTCAAATGGAGGAGTTAAACCCAATTATGTAGCCTTTGATTCTTCTTTCTTCAAACTCCTCAATGATTTGACTTTTTCAAAAGCTTGTTGCCCTCCAAAATTCAATTGTATATCACTTTTGAATGGAATTTAGACTTAAATTGATATTAAATGCCTTTCAATGTGAAAAATTTGTTATTTCATGCAAAGGTGGTGGAAAGATCATGAAAAGGGTGGTGGAACATGAAAAACATGCATGCACACTTCACAATATCATCACAAAGAATATTTTTGTTGTCACATGCGTAGAACTAGGAGAATATGTAGAATGTGGGCCTTGAGATCACATGTATATTGAGTTCCTTTACCATTTTTAGTGCAAGACAAAATGTACTCACATTATAACATGCATGAGTTATTTCTTGCTAAAACCTTAAACCCTCAACCCTAATCCTATACCCTCAATCCTCTACCCTAAACCTTAAACCCTCAACCCTCAAACCCTCTACCCTCTACCATATAAACCCTTAAACACTCAACCCTAAACCCTAAACCGTCAAACCTTAAACCCTAAACCCTTAAACCCTCTACCCTCTACCCTCAATCCTCTACCCTTTACCCTCTACCCTCTACCCTCAACCCTAATCCCTCAACCCCTATACCCTCTTAATCCATTGGCCCTCAACCCTCAAACCTTAAACCCTAATCCCTCAACCCCTATACCCTCTTAATCCCTCAACTCTCAACCCTCAACCCAAAATCCTAATCCCTCAACCCCTATACCCTCTTAATCCCTCAACCCTCAACCCTCAACCCTCAACCCTTAAACCCTAATCCCTCAACACCTATACCCTCTTAATCCCTCAACCCTTAAACCATAATCGTTCAACCCCTATACCCTCTTAATCCCTCAATCCACAACCCTCAACCCTTAAACCCTAATCCCTCAACCCCTATACCCTCATAATCCCTCAACCCTCAACCATCAACCCTTAAACCCTAATCCCTCAACCCCTATACTCTCTTGATCCCTCAACCCTCAACCCTAAAACCTTAAACCCTAATCCCTCAGCCCCTATAACCTCTTAATACCTCAACCCTCAACCCTCAATCCTTGGAACCCTAATCTCTCAGCCCCTGCCCTCTGTCCACCAACCCCTCCAGCCCTCAACCCTCAACACCCTCTTAATCCCTCAATCCTCAACCCTCTGACTCTTAAGCCTAATCCCTCCAGCCCTATGCCACTCTTAATACCTCAACCCTCAACACTCAGCCTCAACCCTCAACCCTCAATCCTTAAACCCTAATCTTTGAACCCCTATACCCTCTTAATTCATCAACCCTCAAACCTGAACCCTTAAATCCTAATCCCTCAACCCCTATACCCTATTAATCCCTCAACCCTCAACTCTCAACTCTTAAACCCTAATCCCTCAACCCCTTATACCATCTTAATTCCTCAACCCTTAAACCCTATTCCCTCAACCCCTATACCCTCTACCCT
>CM021100.1:468787498-469046112 GCA_007115665.2 Sequoiadendron giganteum
AACCCTCAACCCTCCTCTACCCTATACATTAAACACCTAGCCCTTAATTATTAACCCTCAACCCTTAATCCCTCAATCCTCAACCCTCAAACCCTAAACTCTCAACCCTGATACCCTCTACCCTATACATTGGACTCTTAACCCCTATCCTTCAACCATATTTACCCACAACCCTAATCACTCAACCCTATACCCTCAACCCAATACCCTAATCCCCAACTCAATATCCTAATCCCTCAACCCTATAGTTCATGAACCCTATACCCTCTATTCTCAACCCTCTACCCTATACATTGGATCCTCGACCCTTATATATCTATGTCCCTCCCTCCTCTTCTCTCCTTATATCTATCCATCCATCCCTCCCTCTTTACCCTAATCTATCAACCCTAAACCCTAAACCCTTAAATACTCAACCCTAAACCCTCAACCCTCAACCCTCAACCCTCAACCCTCAACCCTTAAACCCTAAATGCTTAAACCCTCTACCCTCTACCCTCTGCCCTCTACCCTCTACCTTATACCTCAACCCTTACATCCTTATATCCAAGAAAAATCTCTACCCTAATCCCTAAACCCTCAATCCTTAATCCCTCAACCCTTAAACTCTCTACCCTCTACCCTCTACCCTCTACCCTCTACCCTCTACCCTAATCCATCAACCCCTATAACCTCTACCCTATACATTGGAACCTCAATCCTAATCCCTCAACCCTATACCCTATACTCTCAATCCTCTACCCTCAACCTTAAACCCTCAACCCTTAACCCTCAACCCTCAACCCTCAAACCCTAAACCCTCTACCCTCTACCCTATACATTAAACCCTCAACCCTGGATTCTCAACCCTCAACCCTTAATCCCTCAACCCTCAATCCTTAAACCCTAAACCCTCAACCCCTATACCCTCTACCCTTTACATTGGACCCTCAACCTATTCCTTCAACCATATACCCTCAAACCTATACCATAAACCCTCTACCCTCAACATTAAACCCTAAACCCTAAACCCTAAACCCTTCAACCCTAAACCCTTAAACCTTCTACCCTATACTCTCAACCCAATACCCTCTACCATCGACCCTAATCTCTCAACCCTCAAACCTTAAACCCTAATACCCTAGAAACCATCAACCCTATAGGTCCTCAACCCTATACCCTCAACCCCTATCACTTTCTCTTTATCTATACATCTCACCTATCCCTCGCTCCCTCTCTCCTACCCTCTCTAATTGTCCTTATCTATCCTCTCCCTCTTTCTATGTACCTCTCGTTCAATCAATCCCTACCACCCTCTCTTGCTCCCTCTATCCATCTCTCTCTATTTCCCTCCCTCTCTCTCATGTCTCTCCTTCCCACCCTCTCTCTCTGAGGTCTCTCCCTCTTGAAACCTACCTAGGTAACTCTCTCTCCCCTCTATCTATCTATCCCTCCCACCTTACCTAGATAAGTCCCTCTCACTCCACCCCCCTCTTTCTCCACCTCTATCAAGTCACTCCCTCCCACACCCTCTCCCTCTCTCTCCCACTCCCTCTCTCTCACACTCCCTCTCACTACCTATCTCTCAAGTCTCTCCTCACACCCCCCCTCACACTCTCAAGTCTCTCCCTTTGGCACCCTACCTACATAACTCCCTCTTTCTCTCTGTCTCTCCCCCCCTCTCTCTCCCTCTCTCAATTCTCTCTCTCCCACCCCACCCTCTCTCTATCCCCCCCTCCCTCTATCCCTCCCACTCTACCTAGCTAATTCCCGCTCACTCCAACCCCTTCTCTCCCACTCCCTCTCTCTTAAACTCTCACTTCCACCCCCTCTCCCTCTCTCCAGACTCTCTCTCTCTCTCTCTTAAAATTCTCCCTCCCTCTAGAGACATATGCAAATACATACATAATTACATACATACAATCCTACATCCATACAAGCATACATATATACATGTGTAGATACAATCTTACATATATATAGGCATACATACAATATGCATGCATTGATACATACAAGCATACATACATACATACAAGCATGCATACATGCATACATACATGAAATACAAGCATACATGTACATATAAACATACAAATATATCAACATACATTCAATATTGTGGCATTTAACATAAAGGAGGACATAACGCGAGCGTGTTATAACGTGCTCACGTTATGTCTTGGTTGACATGTTTCCCGCAAAAGACAAAAACCATATTAAAACTGAGATATAATGCGAGTGCATTATAACGCGCTTGCGTTATATCTTGCTTTGGGAATCCCCAACCCTTAGGATTGGTATTTTCCTTAGAATACCAACCCAAATGCTTGGAGGGAATTCCCAACGACCAGAGACGTGTTTTTGCAAATTCTACAATATTTCACATAATTGAGTTTGTGCTCATCGCCATGATTGCACGTGGTTCAATATCAAACAAATCAAAAATCTGGGTAATGTTACGTTCTCTCTTAGCTATCCAATGATGTAATTTTTTTCACTTTCTAACAATGTTAAGCCTTTCATCCATAATTTTTTTTGTTTGTATGTCTCTTTTTTGGCAAAAAGTAGTGTTTGGTGTTTTTTCGTTATAAATTAACCGCTCATAAAAATTTAAAGTAAATTACTTTTTTAGAAACTAGACTCCATTCTACAAGTTAAAAAAAAGAAATCAATTATTTTCCAAAATTTGTAGGGGTAGCACAGCCAAAATTTTGTTTTTTAGGAAGTGTCCACTTCGAAAATTAGAAAAAAATCAAATATTCTTTAAAAAATTATCAATTTTTTTTTGCATCAACTAAATATTGTTAGCTAACTTCTAACTATAGCGATTTAAAAAAAAACTAAAAAAAAGTACACCATGCTAGGGTTGTACAAGAGTTGCTATGTTGTGTTTTTCTAACAAAAACAACACCAATTTGTGTACGTCCCTCATTTGAACCCCTTAATCTCAACCATTTTAAAAAGAAATTAGTAGTTTAGAAAGTAGACTCGAAGAACTTCAATCCTTTTTTTTGTTCCATCTAAAATTTTTGAGTGTAACTATTCTCAATTTCACGTCCAAGGTCAGTATTTCCTGATTTCAGAAAAAAAGGTGTCCACTTAAGTCCCCTTTTTGGGAACCATCTTTGTGCACTTACCCCATCAATGGAACTAAATCTGCACTGGTGGTGCATCTTCATCAATTCAATCCTGGCGATTAGCCATTCTTTTGTTTATACAAACTTTGTAGGCAGTGAGCCTCTTTGTAAGGAGTGAGCTTCTGTATCTGGGTAGTGAGACCCTTCTTGGAAGTAAGCCTCTTTTGTAATCGATATTTCTATAACTATATACATTGTGAGTTAATCCTCACCATGGATTTTTCCTCATTGAGTTTTCCACGTAAAATCTAGTGTTCTTGTGTTGTGGAACTTTTATGTTTTGTCATTGCTCTTATCTGGTTTATGGAATAAAGAATTACTGGTGATTGTTCAATAAGTTTATGTGGATATTGATTCACCCCCCCTCTCATTATCCAGTTTATTCAACAAAAGGTCCTCAATTGTCTACAACCTAACAAGGGCTAACTCATCATTGACAACAATGTCAATAAGTTGGGTCCTAAAACCACAACTTAACTTCCTAGATCAAAATATCACTTTCAAGCCTAGGGTTATCTTCATGAAAGTGAAAGTTTCTCATCCACAAACCATGGAGGGTTAAATGTCAACTCTATGAGATTGGGTTGTTTCTCCTATCCTTTTAGCTTTTAACTTATATTTGGGAGGGTATTCCTGTAGGTTAGAGTAATTGAGATGAACAATTAAAAATATTGATAATTAAATCCAAATATTGTCACTGAGCTAAGAGAAACTAGCTCTCTCAACACCTTAATATAGTTTATTACAACACATTTACAAATTAGTGTAAGGTGGGAGCAAGATACCTAATTCATAGGGTGTATTAAATGTTTGTCTTAACTATTATTCCTTGTTTTCTATGAAATGATGAACTACATGAAAATTAGATTTGGGATAATATTAGTAGTTGAATGATTTTTCCTTTTGGTTATATGATTGAGAATAAAATCCCATATATAATTCCTATCAATGGGTTAGAGAGACACAATTAAATAGAAGGAAGTACAATGAAAAGAAAGTAGAAGATTTTATCAAAGCATAAAAATATGTTGAAATTTTGAATATTAACTATAAAACATACTTAGTAATATGTTATTGAGCTACAAAATCCCACATACAAATATTTTAATAGTTTCAAAATGATGCCACATTTATCAAATTATATTTACACTCACAACTATGCTAAGAGGAAATCTCTATTGCATTTAGAAATTGCCCTGAAAGTGTACTGACAATACGGAAGACATAAAGCCTAGGATATTCACTATACTATTCTCTTGTAACACTTAAATAGAATACACTACCTTATTAAAACTAAACTTGGATACTTTAAATCCTAGAAATATTTGACACTGACTAAGTCTAGTTAGAATAATCACTAACCAACACTCCAAAATGAGCAAAAAATCCCTTTAACCATGTTGTGTGCCAAAAACCTAATTACAAAACTATAGAAAATTAAAATTAATGGTCTAAGTTTGTTCATTCCCACTTAACAAGGATCATACTTAGGATGAAATATATCTAACAAATTTTGTAACAACCCTAGTGTTCTACTTAGTAAAATTTCCCAAGATTTCACATTAAGTGAATAAACCATGAGGTCATGACATAGAAATTAAAAAATTTCTTCCCATAATGTAAATTGCATGAATAATTGAATAACACTAATTTCAAATTGTCATTGCATTTCAATGCAATCTTACAAATCTTCCAAATGCATAGATATCATATTGAATGAAATAAAGTATAACTTTCAGGATTACATCCTTCCATATAATTGGGTACATGATATGTACATAGCTCCTCTGAGCTTCATCTTGCAATAGCTATACAAACCAGTCCTAATGTCACCGCATCAATGCATACATTCTGAATGTCCTTGCTCACTGTGTAAACACTCCAATTTCCCTCGATACTGGTGCAAACATCCACAAGAATTTGTCACCAATTGATGAGGAGAAGCATCACTCAAGCACTTTTCCACCAACCATGGACTCATATGTGGTCCCGCACACATCTATCATTTGATAGATGGACCTTCCCTTCAACAAAAATATTGGTTGGTAAACCTCGTATCAATAGCCTATCTGAGCTTAGTGTTGTGTCCTACATTTCTAGATCTTGTAAACCCACATTCTAGGATTAGCATGCATACATGTGGATCATGGTGAACTTGACTATGTAAATAATGGATACTTACACTAATTTGTCCAAAGTTTTCTCACTCAGTACTTCGAATGAAGGTCACTCTATTCACATACACTTCTACAAGCTCGGTTTGGATCTTGATCATTCATATACTATGCCTAGGTAATTTCCTTCCCTAGGTAATCCCTAACCTCAGAAATAACCTATTTCCCTTTCCAAAAACACTATGATATCCTATTGATATTCCCATCCTTGGTATAATATAAGAGCGTCCACGAGTTAACTTTACATAGACAATCCATTCAATACAAAATATAATCTAGTTCCAAGTATAGCTTTATAATCTAGAGTGTAGCTATATATGCTTCTTCTATCCATAGATTAATTATACATAAATAATCGACTCCAATCAGTACTATACCACAACAATAAGTGATAATCATTAAGAGTATAACCTTATCAATGAATGACCTCAATCAGAATAATCATAGCAATAGGTGCTTCTCTTCAAGAGTGTAACCCCTTAATCTTAGGGTAGAGTCATCAACTAATTACTAGACCGATTATATAGGTTATTCTAACCTCAAATATTCCAATCAAGACTGAATGTACAACCCAATCTAGTAAGTTATTCCCAACCTATAGGTATCAACGAGTACTCAAGTACTTATCCCTAGAGTAACCCACTAGCCATATATTATATTTAAATAACTTAGCTATGAGTAACTCTTAACCTACCCTTGTATATTCATATCTAGTACACTAATAATACTTATGGAAAACAAATCCTCCTATCATGGAGTATCTACAAGCACATCCCAAAACAGTATAAAATCTTCTAATTCATTTTCAAAGCAATACTATTTTTCAAAGCAATCATGGAAAACAATCTTTGAAAAGCTTAAGCAATAAAGAAGAATTATCCTCATGTTTATTTTCGCTTATCCAATTGATTGACTACAAACCAGTTTCCCACAACAACAACTAGCTTACACTTGACTCCTTCAGCTATGCCATAGTAACCTATCCCTCTCAAGTTGATAATTTACTTCGCTCAATATGCTAATACTCTTACCAACCCTCATAGCTCTCACTCTCAAAAATAATAGAATATTGTAGACAAGAATTATAGATAATATTGTATAAAATACTTAACATAATGCATATGGGATGCATCCTAAACAAGTGAGTTTTCTCTACTATTTATACAGTAGAAAAGATACTTTCCATCATACAAAATAGGCATGAGTGTTGACAGAAATTACCATGCAAAGCTACTCACTCTACTTAGCTAAAAGGTGGCACACTAGGAAGAACATACTCAACAAAACCATGCTACAGGTCGTGTAATACCCCTCCATTTTTCTCTTTTGATCGAGCAGTGTTCTTCTTCGTTATGCTTTATTTTTTGTTAGTACTTTGACTTTGGTACTTGGTTACTATTTGATCACTATCTGTAAAGCGATGTGAATGTCATATTTTGATTTGATGGTATTTTATTCTGATGTTATCATTATGGCATGCTTTGTATTAGCTTATTGGATATTTGAATTAATGATGTTTTATGCTTTTGATTAAATTATTGATGTTAGATTCGTTAGTTTTGTAACACTATATTGGTGAAGGGGATGAGATTGCACAACTTGCTTGCGAGCGCCCTGTGACTCCGTGATTTCCTCTTCACGGTGTGTTTTATTATGATATGTACATGCATGTTCGATATACTCTTTGTTTGCAGGTTGAAAGGTACAGGACATCGACTCCACCTGGTTTCACAAGTTTGAGCATGTCCATTGCCCAACAACATTCAATTCAGAGATAGTAGCTAGGTTTTTCATGCCAAGTCATCACCCTAGTCATAGTGTGTCATCGGTTCTAGTCTGGTTCAGTTTTTTTAATATTGTTTAATTTTCTTTGATTTATTTAATTGCATGTTATAAAGGTGAATAAATGGCTTTATTTGTTTAAGTTGTTGATTAAATTAATCTGGTTATAATGTTAAAAATAATATTTAATTCGTTAATTAATTTAATTTAATTAATAAAATAATTTAATCTTAGATTAGATTTATTTTATTTATTAATTAAAGTAATTGTGTTGAATTAAATTAAGTTATTCATTTTGAAATTTTTAGATATATTGTTTGAAATTGGAAAATTGAAAAAAAGATTAAGTTGGAAATTTGAAAAAAGTGTTAAATTTCACTTTTAGAAAATTTTCAATGCAAAAAAAAAAGAAAATCAAGATATTTCCTATTCTGTTTTTGAAAATTTATGAGGGTGGTTGATGAGATATTTTTTCATTTTTTCTTTATTATTTCGATTTTCATGAGTTTTGGGAGAGGATGAAAATTTGAAACTAAGGAAAGGAAAGGAATTTATGGTTGGCTGTTTGGATTTGGATTTTTTGGTGAAGCTCAGTTGGATTGTTGGAAAGGATCTGGAATCTGAGGAGAAGACTTTGCACCATTGTCAGCTTACCAAGCTTTTGGAAACCAGGTTTTCTTTTATTCAATTAGTTCATTTTGGAAAAAGATTCATAATTTTATATGCTTTGAAAAATTTATAAACTTTGTTGATTTGCAAGAAAAACCCATGTTAAATTTGGTTTCAAAACTTTGAAAACCTCTGTTTGGAAATAATGTTCTTCAAGGAAAAATTTCAACATAGCTATAAATGATTCATTTTTGGGATTTATTTGCTCAATTGGTCTTATGGTTTTTATAAATTTGGATAAATATATATATATATATTTTGGAAATTACAATTATATATACATACATATATATTTTTATATATTATTGTTTGTTTTGAAAATGAATTCTATTAAAAAAATGATTTCCGGATTAAAGAAATCCGTAGGGTTTTGATTTTTTTTTTTTCCTGGTAAAAATATTTACCCGAAATTTGCGGGAGGCTGGGGGCTTACCCCACAGTCGCCCTCCATGGGAGGCACTGTGGGGGGAGCCGTGCCCAGTGCACCCCCACACGGCCGTTGGCACTGTCACTGCCATGAATGGTGGACGACTTTGCTAAGCACAGCCGCGCCACCATCCATGGTGGTCGGTTGTGCATAGCACAGCTGTAGCCCCACATGGGGTCGGCTGGGTAAGCCGCCACCACTAGAGTTGGCTGGTTGTGTAAGCCGTGCCCAACCCTAAAACAATGTGCGCTCGACCCTAGAAATGTGTTTTATCCTTTTCAATTTCGGTTTTTTTCTTTATAAAATATAATATAAAATATATTTTAATATTTTATTATTATATTTTTTATAATATTAAAATATTAATATAATATTAAAATATAACATATATATATATATATAGTTGGGTTATTTATTTTAATGTATGTATATATATATATATATATAAATATTGATTTAGATGATAGCATGATTTATATGTAATTGGGGAAATTTTAAATCAATATGCAATAGTCAAATTAATGGATTTATCTTTAAGATAATATATTTTGAAAGGACAAATATTGGATTTAAAAGTAATATGTTTTAATAGAGAGATTAATTGTTTTTAAAATGATTTATTTTACAAGGAGAAATAGTTATTTTAAAATGATATTTTTTAAACCGAAAAAGTAAATGTTTATTTTATTATTATTTACAACCAATTAAGGATTAAATATTTGATTTGAATTTCTTCTTTTGTCTAAAAGAGAAATAATTAAATTAGTTTTATTGTGGCAATAATCTATTGAACTTTTATTAAAGGAAGTGGATTTAGTAAATCCAAAGTAGATTTAATTCCTGTTAAATTGCTCTTTAAATATAGGTTTCTTCTGTTTCTCTTTGGGAGAATTGTTTAGAAGCGTTGATAAGTCTTCCATATAGGATTTTTAATTAGTTGGGGTTGTTGTATTATGTTTGTCAACCTGTTTTGAATTCCTTGGGTAGTGCATGGTACGTTGTCAGTAAATTACCCGGTTTCCACGAACGGGGATGTTTTTTGCCTCCTTTGGAAGGAGTGGAGTATGTGAAATTTTTCCTCCAATGTTTGGAGTGAGTTTCATTATTTGTTTCCTCCTAGAGTTGGATTGGTTATAATATCTATTTTGTATGCACTTGGGTTTCCTTGGTAATTGGTTTGAATGTGTGTTGTCAAGTAGAAGAGTGGCTTATGTTAGGGGCCAGAGCCCATAAGAGGTAAGATTGGGTAACCTTTGGAGGTAGTTTAATCAAGTGATAACTAAAACAATATATTTAGAAGATTAAGTAGTATTTCACACTAATCAAGATAAGTTCTAGCCTCACTCATAGTCGCAGGTGCTTGTTTAGGCTTGGGGTGAGTGGGAAGGCTTGGAATGGCAAGGTCATCTATCTAGTCTTTATGATAGGTATTTGATCCCTCATTAGTAAGTATGATGGCCGGGGGTTGGTTGAGGCCCCCAGGATATCCCATAATGGGGGTCGGAGCCTATGAAGATCCGCAGTGGGTAGCTCATGGCGAGCTATGTGATGAAACTCTGTTTAGGACAACAGTTGGTATTTGATTTAATGTGTATGGTTTTCTTAACATACCTGACCTATTTTATATCTGGAAGCAATGTGACCATGATTAGAGTTGTACTTGTGTTGTACATGTGATTGGTTGTGTCAGTATGGCTCAGTGATGTTTTAACCTATGTCTAGAGGTAGATGGTCTTGGCTAGGAATCCTTGTTACTATCTCCTAGCACAGGGGTGTGGGCCTTCAGGTACCACTTGGTTGGGTGGAACATGCACCTTACTCCGTTGGGCTTTCTTCTTGTTCGTGTTGATGAGATTTCCAGTTGGAGAGCTCATGGGATCCAGTTTCTTTTCATGCTTTATTCATTTCAGTTGATCTTGTAATTTTTTACCCCTCATTTGTTATCAAGGTGGAAAGTTGTAATTTTTAATCATGCTTATTGGATTTACCTCATTCGGGGAATGAGAGATGTAATCTTATTGTTTAATTATTGTTAAATTAAATCACATGGTATCTCTTATTCTTTGATGTAATTTATCATGTATGGAATGTATGTGTTTCTAATTTATTAAGTAAATGAATGTTATGGATTCAATTCATGTTTTTTGTTGGGGTTTTAAAGTAAACTTAGTCTCGTAACCTTAGGGGTTGTTTGCAATGGGTAGTGAACTTGCATGCTAATTGTACTTAAACAAAAAAAAATTAGTTCGTTTGAGTGGATAATTGCATCTTCCTCTAGGGTTGCAAGGCAGGGTTTTATAGGTCGAGCTCTTTTGATGACAGTAGTGAAAGACTATTTCAAATCAACACATGATGGTAAAGGTGTAATTCAAATTTCCCTCACAATGAACATCTACAATGAATAGGATTCATAAGGTGGTGCCAAGGTAAATAGCTCTTCCCAACAATTAGCAGGTTTCAATATATTTGAATCAGTCAATATCAGATATCCAACCCATATCTTGCATCAAATAAGTCTTGGCATGGGTCGACTCACACATTAAACAGTTTGACCAAGTCGTCGACTTGTTAGATATGCTCTTTATTTGGTGTTGATATTTACCAAATGACAAGGTGTTTTAAGAGTTTACTAAGTCAAAGTTGTTTCTAAATAAAGCATCAACTAAATATCCCTCAAATATCGACCTAATGTTGCAAGCTATTTTACAGAATACTTGTTCCTTTATGCATGGACAACATGAGTAATACTCGACCTCTCAAAGTATAATCATAAGTAATATAATCGGCCTCTATCATTGTTAGTGATAGTCGATTTCCATGCAAGTGATAATATATATATATATATATATATATATATATATATTCACATATGCCTATTCCAATATTCTATTCTTTAAGCAAGCATATCAATCTCATGATTGCATTTAACATCTTATTTACTTGTGAAGGTAAAAGTAAAATAGTGATAACAAGATGGGGTGTAACAAATTTAATGTTGGTAGTTGGAAGAGGGACCTATAATAATGGCGAGTAGATGCACTAAATTCATGTAGTGCATGGGAGATATAGAAAATGGCATTCCATTTTCCATCCTTCATTTAAAATAGTTTAAATAGGTAATGAAATTATTTGTCTTTGACTTCACATTCTTGCATCCTCTTTTTTTTTTTATCAACCAATTGAGAACACATAAACCATTTTGGCATTTGATAAGTTCATGAACTTGCAAATCTATCAACATTTCAACTCATTCTCCTCTTACATATTTCTTCCCTCTCTTCAATTATTTGCACTTCCAACAAAATTGAACACCAACAAATCAAGTTAGTGAATTAGCAAGTTCACAAACTTGTTAACGTGCCAACATTTCAAACATAAAACCCCCTTATACTTGTTATCATATCAAGTAACTCATGAACATTAAAACCTTATCTCCTCATTCCTTTCATCACACTTTCATGGAGTTCATGAAATTGTGAACCTTGCAACATTTATAACCTTAGAAATAATTGACAAAGTTGGAAAACCTTTGAACTAAATAAAATTTAAACTTACTTCTTCTCTCTTTTGTTATACTATGACATTCTTCATGAACTAGTGAACCTTAATAATATTTGTGATACTTTTGTAGAGTCATGAACTAGTGAAATTCACGATATTGTGAACTTGGTGACTTTGAAATTTTTCCTTAGGTTTCATGAGGTTCAAAAACTCACAAACTTCCCAACATTTTTAACTTGGACATACAAGAAAACATAGATAATCTTATAATTTTATAATTAGGGTAAATAGCCTAAGTAGTAAGGAAAATAGGCATAGCATAGAGAGAAACTTTAATATATATTTAGAAAACCTCATATCAATCACAATTTACAACTCAAAAGAGATGAAGGGAAACCAAATGAATGAGACCTAATCAACAAATGGTACTAAAAATATAAGTCTTCATAGAACCATCAAACATATGACAAAGTGAAGGGGAAGTCAAAACCCATGGGAGGAGGAGATCAATAATAGTAAGGGAAAGGAAGTTGAAAATAATGAGGAAATTAGAATAAGGTACATGGGTTACAAGTTATTCTAAAATCAAAAACTTCAAGATGAGTCATGACACTAGATTCGATGGTCTAGAAGGATTAAGGATATGAGGATGAAATGACAAGAGTCAAGGTTTTGTGGTAGCCTACGAAATTGGAACTATGGCACAATCTAGATAAATGTGCAAGGTTTGTCAAAAATTTGATTTCTAGGAAAGGGAGCAACTTTCAAAAATTAGGGTCGGATAGAACTTGGGACTAAGAAATAGAAGGGTTTAGTGTTTTGAGTTCAAAGTGAACTTGGAGATTCATGCTTTCAGGGCTTTAAGGAAACCTACAACCATTGAACATAGTGCAAAGGTTCTTGAAACCCTTTGAACTCTAGGATTTAGGAAAGGAAAGGGAATTAGGAAAGTGAAGGGGGATGATGGTCCAAGAGGGATTACAAAAGGGAGCATTGGGGAAAAAGGCCAAGGGTTTTAGTGTTCTTAGGAAATTTGGGACTCTAACACAATGAAGGGAAGGGGAAAAGAAGGGTAGGGTTTAGACTTTTAGAGGGAATTCACATGTTTCAACACTTTGTGAAAGTGTGGAAAGTGTCTCCAAAGATCCAAAATCTAATAGGGAAAGCAAAGGAATCCAAGGACATAAAAAGTACATGACAACTTATATTTTCCCAAAACACCACCAACACCACACCATGAACAATACTATGACCTGGCCAAAGGACCACAAACACATGATTTTTTTCTTTTATAGTAATTTAGGGAACTAGAGGAACCAAGGGATAAGGGGCAGGGTCTAATGTCCCTAAAAATATTGGAAACTTAAAAAGACCTAAAATCACCTATGGAAGGCCCATAGTACAAGGGATTGACCACACAAATTGCCCCAACTAATTTTTACTAAGGATTTTATTATCAAAACACTTCAAATGAATACCTTTAGACAATATTAAACACATGAGACCTAATTGGATACTTCTTAGATCAGTGATAAACAAAGGGTGAGAATAGCCAAAACATATAAAGGTAGTGGTATTTGAGAAAAAAATGGTATTGTTAAACTAAGACCCAACAACAAAAAAATTCCAAATGAATCAATAAGATCGATGAGTATGACTTGATGTTGAAGAATACCAAGTTGGTTAGAGGTTTGTAGGGGGTATTTATGAAAGATCCAAAAATGGGTACAATAAATTTTGATGGCTAGTAACTATTTCACAAAATTGTTGGAGGCAATCCCTACAAGAAATGTTACATCCAAGGTGGTGATTCAATTTCTACTAAATAATAGATCATCACATAGATTGGCAAGCCATCAAAGGTAGTTATTGATAATATAATATGTTTAAGATCTCATGATCTCATTGATATGTATTTTCAATATGGGATCTCTTTGACATGTCCATCCTCTTAACATCCATAAGGAAATAGATGAGTTGAATCCAATAACAAATGCATCGTGAACATCATCAATAAAACTCTAGATACAAACAAGATGAGGTGGGATTATACATTGAACTTTGTTATTTGGTAAGATAGAATAACTAAAAAAAACTATTTAAAAAAAAATGATATATATTTTAAAAATTATTCAACTTATAATGGACCCAACAATAATAATCTACATAAATCACAAAGGGATTTTGATTCTAAAATGCATAAGATGCATTATAAGTCTGAGAGGATTGACACAATTATTTTATATCTTTATTTATGGGCTGTTGGGTTTGAATGAGCTAAAAGTATGCCCTGAAAGAATGATGGGCTCAATTTATTTTTGTACATTATTTTAGGACAATTTAGATTCTAAGTATTAATTTCTCTTTTCTTTTGCTTATCAATTTTCTAGATTTGTTTCCTTCTCCCTTTCCAAATGTTTCGTCCTTTTTAAATACACTTTTAACTCAATGAATAATTACATAAGATAAATATGTGAACTAACAAAATATTTGATATTCATCCAATATTTATTTATTTATTATAGTTATTTAAAATAAATATTATTATCTTATTCCATATAATACAAGTGCTAAATGATAAATATTAAACATTGTTTAACTGGAAGACTCGGGACTCAGAGTCGGTATGTAACGTGCAGCAAAAGATTTAAATGTTTATATTCTTTCCTAGTCGATTATTTTCGCTGACCATGCGTTCGTTTCGGGCCTTACACGGCGTTAATTCTCAGTGGAATAGAATTAAAAAACCGGCGTGCACTTGAAGTTAGTTCAGTCAAATCAAAGCAATTTTGTTTGATTGGGGACCATATTCTTTTTCGTAATGATCGTCGAAGACTCTGTAAAGCCATAAATTTCGGGTCTTATTTTTTATTGCTTTGTTAGTCTATTTGTAATCCAAGAGACGTTGACTTCAGTATAACAGTTTTTTTTGAACTTTGGACTTATGTTAACTATTTGCCTTCCTTATCCATTGCCATTAAAGCTCTCTAATTTCAAATCGTCTTTCATTCGAGCATGTTAATTTTCTGTGCTCGCTCTTTTGAAGATAACTGTTGTTTTGAAAAATGAGAGAAACAGACTTTTTTTCGTCCTCTCGTCCTATAATTTCGTTACTTCTGCAACTCTTTCTTATATGGTACTCACTATTTGCAGAGAGCCTAGCTATTGCTTCTACAACTGCGTATGGAGGCAGAACATGGAACAACAATATCCAGTCTCTACATTTCATGGTACCGTCGGATTACGCAGATGCACTCGTCAGGCCGATTCTTCTCAGCAGCAATATCTCATACAATGATATGAATCTGCAGTTTGGATGTGGATTCTTCTGCTATGGCAGTCCTTGTGAAACGGAGTACCTATTTGCAACTTTCTTTGTTGTCTACGCCACTGATAGTACGCTATTTGATATGCAAATGGTGTGGAGTTCAAACAGAGAGCAGATGGTCCAAGAAAATGCAACCCTAACACTCACCTCTACAGGAGAACTTGTGTTAAGGAACTTAGATGGTTCTCTCGTATGGACTACAAATACATCCACCCAAGCTTTTCAAAGGCTGGCGATAAAAGAATCTGGGAACCTTGTGCTTTATAACACCTCCGGTGGAATCATCTGGCAGTCTTTTGATTATCCAACTGATACCCTGCTGCCAGGGCAGAAGTTAAAGGTGGGACAGAAGCTTACTGCAAACATTTCTCCTAAAAATACAAGCCAAGGTCGTTTCTATTGTACCTTGCTTCACGATAGCTTTGCTATGTTTACAGCCTCTCCACCGGCTAAAATGTATTTCAGATATCCCGAGCCACGTGCAGGTCTGGAGTTCTCTTATACCCATTTCGACAATCAGTCCATCCATATGCATTCTCAAGGTGGACGATTGCTACCAATAAATTTATCAGTACCCAAAAGCTCTCTTTACTTTACATTAGATTGGGAGGGACATTTAAGGGTCTGCTCCGTCCTACAAACAACAGGAAGATCTTGCCCTGACTATTTACCATCCTTTATGAAATCAGTGGCTGAATGCGATTATCCTAGACGATGCGGAGACTATGGTGTTTGCACAAATGGTCAGTGCAGCTGTCCGAGAAATGGCAAAGCTTTCAAACCGATTGATGTCATAGAACCCGATTTCGGATGTGTTCCGCACGTTCCTCTGGTGTGCTCAGAGACGAGTAGGGGCCAAGGTCATCAGTTTCTGGAACTGGAGCACGTTTCCTATTTTACTTATGTTTATGAAAATTCTTCCACGCCAGGATTGGTGTCAAGAGATGCTTGTAAAAAACTTTGCCTCCAAAAATGCTCTTGCAAAGCTGCTTTTTTCAGGTACGGAACCAGCTTTTCTAGTGGTTATTGTTATCTAGAGTACAATATATATTCCATGAAAACTAACAGTCCAATCGACGGGTTTTACAATTCGACTGCTTATCTTAAAATCCAGTCAAGTTCCAAGCGCAGTAAGTACTTGATTGTCATCATTTGTGCTTCTGTGGGTGGAGCAATAGCACTAATTATCTTCTTGTGGGCATGTATAAATGAGTCGAGAAATAGCAGACAGCAGAAGGAAAAGGATAAAGATGAAAGTGACGATGATCATGTAGATTGGCCGGCAGGCTTACCGTTGCGGTTCTCATTCCAGGAATTGAAAGACGCTACAAATGGCTTTAGCATTAAGTTGGGCAGCGGAGGATTCGGTTCAGTTTATGAGGGTGTTCTCTCTGACGGCTCAAAGATAGCAGTGAAGCGCCTTGACAAAGCAGGACATGGACAAAAGGGGTTCCGGGCAGAAGTGGAAACGCTAGGGAAAATTGATCATCTTAATTTGGTAAGACTGAAGGGCTTCTGTGCACAAAAATCCCATGGAATGCTTGTATACGAGCATTTACAAAATGGATCTTTGGATAAATGGATATTTTCAAACAAGAGCCATCAACGTTTGCTGGACTGGAAAAGTAGATCCAAAGTGGTTCTTGATATTGCAAGAGGATTAACATATTTACATGAAGAATGTCAAGAACGTATAATTCATTTCGACATCAAGCCTCAGAACATTCTCCTGGACCAAAATTTCAATGCGAAACTGTCCGATTTTGGGTTGGCAAAGTTGATTAACAGAGAGCAAAGTGAAGTGATAACCATGCTTAGAGGGACACCAGGGTATATGGCACCTGAGTTGCTGAACATGCACATCACAGAGAAGGCAGATATATTTAGCTTTGGCGTTATGGTTATAGAAATTGTCAGCGGAAAACGAAGCAGAGAGCTTTCAGAGGACGGCTTATTTTCACTGTTACAAATTAAGGCCGAAGAAGGGAGGTTAACTGATTTGATCTATCCAGGACTTGAAGATGGGGAAACGGGCGTAAAAGAGGAGGCAGTTAAATTGTTAAAAGTAGGACTGTGGTGTGTACAGGACAATTTTACGAGACGACCAGCGATGTCCATAGTGGTGAAGGCCTTGGAGGGTCTTATAGACACGTTTACTGATGTTCCATGCGCGTTAACAGGGTCAACTCTTGCTTCTAACCAGCAGCCTCTCTTCTCATCTGAGCTGTCCTATGCTCCTACAACTTCCGTCTTATCTGGACCTAGATAATTTGTTTATTCGCTTATTTCCCCCTACAGGTTTTCACTTACTAACAACCTCCGACCATCTCTATTTTAATTCCAATATGTTTGAATGTTGAATAGGTCTTCATAGTGCGCCTATAATCAGGCAATTGCTACTACTAGATATAATAGACTGATTTGAATACTTTTAAGATGGTTACACTCTGCCTGTAATCAGACTATTGCTATCAGCCCAAGCTCATAACAAGGTTCTCGCATATGCTTCTATATCTGCGTTATATGGACTTCGCATAATTTGTCTTCATTTATTAGCATCCGCCTACAAGACGGGGGTCTAATCTGTTCATTTAATTAGTTTGGCAATAGTTTCTAGTGGGATTGCTTCAGCAAACATATTTAGAATTTCTAATGCTTTTATTTTTCAGATCTAAAAACTACTTTTAAGTAAGGGTTGACAAAAACTTTTCTGTAATTTTTCTCTAGAATGTCTTTATTTTTCATTTTCAGTAAAGAAAAATTATTATTTGCAGAGCATGTATGTATGCAGGTGGCTGCTGCTTGGATGCTGGGTAGGGACGTTGGAGAGCAACTGAAGCTTTTTCATGAATGTTGTGGCTTTTCTTCCTTGTTGCTCCCTTTAATATGATTCATGTGCAGGCGCTAGACTGTGTGTATTAGAGAATCTGGAGAGCATCGATAACCCACATACAAAATAGATTACAGAATTTCATTGCAATAGTACATGCACAGTGAGAGGTGGGTAACATCTGCTGTGTTTTCCTATTACTAGTGCTAATAAGCCATAAAACGACCAGGTAAAAAATATGTACAGTATTATGGCCCATAGCAAGTCCATATTTGGTTGTTCTCCACTTCGTTTATGTACATGTATGAGTAAAGAATTAGTTGTCCTTGGGTAGTGAACAGCAAAAATATTTAGAAGCATCAGTATTGTCTAGATCTTCGGAACATTTGATTCTGATGGAAATCTGTGCAGGTTCTCTAATGGTGTTGTTTTTCTAGATTTTCTCTGTTTCCTTCTATGTAATGCAATTTGTGGGTTGTTCTTACCTGCTAGATTTGTGAATTTTAGAATTGCATCACTTTTTCTCAGCAGTTCGCCAAACGGAACTTGATTTGCAATGGTCATTGCATTGTGTGGCAAAACTGGAGCATTGCAATAGAGCCTGGCAATCGATCAGAACACAAATCAAAAGCAGATTTCTGCCACACATTATAGTTACAACTGTTCTAATAAGTATTGATTCAAAATGAAAATATCATACACAAGGCATCTAATTTGTTTTGTAAAATGCTAAGAAAAAAAAAAAGGGATGCAATAGTGTCATCAAATTATTCTTTGCAAGGGGAAATCAATCTGCTCACTACATCTCGCACAACAAATTGGGGGCTTACTTTTTTCCCTCAATGATTCACATAGTAATTGTCATTGAACTGCGTGGAACAAAATATTTCAAAAATCGATTCACATAGTAATTGTCATTGAACTGCGTGGAACAAAATATTTCAAAAAACTATGTAAATACCCCATTTCTTGGGACCATTTCTTCAAATAGGCAAGTAAGGTTGCCAATTTCACTGAATTGCCAAGATAGTGCGCCCACTGGCTTGTCAATTCAATGAAATTGCCAATGCAGTGGCCTGTTTGAAAAAATGGGTCCAAGAAATGGGGTCTCCCGGTGATGTAACCAAGAAATCACTGGGAGACCCCATTTCTTGGACCCATTTTTTCAAACAAGACAAGTTAGGTTGCCAATTTCACCAAATTGGCAAGCTAGTGGGCCCACTAGCTTGCCAATTTAGTGAAATTGGAAATGTAGTGGTCTGTTTGAAAAAATGGGTCCAAGAAATGGGGTCTCTCGGTGATGTAAATCACCAAGAGACCCCATTTCTTGGACCCATTTTTTCAAGTAGGCAAGTTAGGTTGCCAATTTCACCGAATTGCCACGCTAGTGGGCTCACTAGCTTGCCAATTCAATGAAATTGGCAATGTAGTGGCCTATTTGAAAAAAATGAGTCCAAGAAATGGGGTCTCCTGCTAAAGTAAATCACCGGGAGACCCCATTTCTCGGACCAATTTTTTCAAATAGTATAAGTTAGGTTGCCAATTTAGTGAAATTGAAAATGTAGTGGCTTGTTTGAAAAAATGGGTCAAAGAAATGGGGTCTCTCAGTGATTTATATCATCGAGAGACCCCATTTATTGGACCCATTTTTTCAAACAGGAAAGTTAGGTTTCCAATTTCACCGAATTGCCAAGCTAATGGGCTCACTAGCTCACCAATTCAATGAAATTGGCAATGTAGTGGCCTATTTGAACCCTATACCCTGAACATTATCCCTGAACCCTTAACCCTATAATCAAACACTAAATCCTACATTAAACCTTGTACCCTAAACCTTGAACCCTAAACCCTCAACCCTAAACCCAATACCCTCAACCCTACACCGAATATTCTAAACCCTAATCCCTATACTCTATACAGTTAACCCTACACCCCCAACCTTGAATAGTATACCTCAACCCTACACCTTCAACCCTCATCCTTATACCCTATACCCTCAACCTTATAACCTAAGCCCTGAACATTATCCCCCAACACTATACTTAAACCCTAAACCCTACATTCAACCTTTTACACTAAACCCTAAACCCTAAACCTCAATCTGAAACCCAATACCCTCAACCCTATACCCATTATTCTAAACCCTAATCCCTATACCCTATACACTTAGCCCTATACCCTCAACCCTATACCCATTAGTATAAACCCTAATCCCTATACCCTATACACTTAGCCCTATACCGTCAACCTTGAACACTATCCCTCAACCCTCAACCCTATAGCTTAAACCCTAAGCCCTACACCCTCAAACCTCATCTCTTTACCCTACACCCTCAACCTTATACCCTAAACCATAAACATTATCCCTCAACCCTATACTTAAACAGAAAACCCTACAATCTCAAGTCTTAATCCTATACCTTATACCCATAACCCTACACCCTAAACCCTAATCCCTATACCCTATACACTTAAGATCATACCCTTAACCCTTAAACTTGTAAATAAATCCTAAAACCTAAACCATGAACCCTAAACCTAATATCCTCAACCCAATACCCTCAACTATATACCCAATATCCTAAACCATAATCTATATACCCTATACACTTAACCTTATACCCTCAACCCTAAACACTATCCTTCAACCCTTAACCCTCAACCCTCAACCCTATAGCTTAAACCCTAAACCCTCATCCCTCATCCCTATACCCTATACCCTCAACTTTATACCTAATATCCTAAACCCTAAACCCTATTCCCTATACACTTAACCCTATAACCTCAACCCTATACCTTAAACACTAAACCTTACATCCTCAACCCTCATAGGGGGAGAGAGAAAGAGGGAGAGGGAGGGATTGGGGAGAGAGAGAGAGAGGTTGGGAGGGAAAGAGGAGATAAAGATAAGTAGAGAGGGAAGGAGAGGTAGAGAGCCATGAGAAATAAAGAGTAGATAAGGAAGGACAGATGGAGGGAGAGGTATGGAGGGAGAGAGATGGAGGTGTGAGAGAGGTGAGATAGAGAGAAATAAAGAGAGTGTGGTAGGGAGTGATAGAGGGATATGCAGGTAGAGGGGATAGGTGAGATAAAGAGAAGTAGAGAGAGATAGAGATAGAGGGAAGGAGGGAGGGTGGGTGAGAGAGGGGAGGAAGGGAGAGGTAAGGATGGATATGTGAGATAAAGATAAGTAGAGAGAGAATGGTGACATATAAAGGAGAGAGTTATAGAGAGGGAAAGAGAGAGTGGTGAGATAGAGAGGAGAGAGTAAGAGAGAAAGAGGGTGAGGGAGGAGCGAGAGAGAGTGAGAGAGAGAGGTAGAGGGAGGGAGAGGAGAGATAGAGAGTATATAGGGGAAAAGGTAGGGAGAGAGACATCTAGTGAGAGAGAGAGGGCTAGGGGAGATAAAGATAATTAGAGAAAGATAGAGAGATGGAGAGAATTAGAGAGAATCGATATAGAGAGGTATAGAGAGAGTGGTAGGGAGTGATGGATGGAGAGGTAGGTAGAGAGGGATTAGGGAGATAGAGAGTAGAGAGGGAAGTAGAGGGGGAGAGAGGGAGGTGAGAGAGAGGTGAGATAGAGAGCAATAGAGAGAGTGTGGTAGGGAGTGATGGAGGGATATGCAGCTAGAGAGGGATAGGTGAGATAGAGAGAAGTAGAGAGAGATGGAGATAGAGGGAAGGAGGGAGGGTGGGTGAGAGAGGGGGGGAAGGGAGAGGTAAAGAGGGATAGGTGAGATAAATATATGTAGAGAGAGAATGGTGACATATAGAGAAGTAGAGAGTTACAAAGAGGGAAAGAGAGAATGGTGAGATAAAGAGGAGAGAGTGAGAGAGAAAGAGGGTAAGGGAGGAGTGAGAGAGAGAGAGAGAGAGGTAGAGGGAGGGAGAGAGAGATAGAGAGTAGATAGGGGAAAAGGTAGGGAGGGAGACATCTAGTGAGAGAGAGAGGGATAGGGGAGATAAAGATAATTAGAGAGGGAAGGAGAGGTAGAGAGAGAGTAGAGAGGGAATGAGGGAGGGAGGGAGAGAAGCAAGATAGAGAGGTGTAGAGAGAGTGTTAGGGAGTGATGGATGGAGAAGTAGGTAGAGAAGGATTAGGGAGGTAGATAGTAGAGAGGGAAGGAGAGGGAGAGGTATGGATGGAGAGAGTGGGAGGTGAGATAGAGAGTAATGGAGAGAGTGATAGCTTGTGATGGATGGAGAGCTAGGTAGAGAGTGAGAGGGGAGATATAGATAAGTAGAGAGGGAGGGAGAGAGGGAGAGATATGTAGTGAGGGAGAGAGAGGTGAGATAGAGAGAAATAAAGAGTGGTTGAAGGAGAGGTAGGTAGAGAGAGGGAGAGAGGAGATAAAGATAAGTAGAGATGGAAGGAGAGGTAGAGAGAGAGGTGAGATAGAGGCGAGATAGAGAGAAGTAGAGAGGGAATAAGGGAGGGAGGGAGAGAAGTGTAGAGAGTGGTAAGGTTTGATGGATGTAGAGGTAGGCATAGAGCGATTGGGAGATAGAGAGTAGATAGGGAAGAAGAGAGGGAGAGAGAAGTATGGAGGGAGAGAGAGGGAGGTGAGAAAGAGGTTAGCTAGAGAGAAATAGAGAGACTAGTAGGGCATGATGGATGGAGAGGTAGGTAGGTAGAGAGAGAGAGAGAGGGAGGGAGATAGAGATAAGTAGAGAGGGAAGGTGGGAGAGAGGGAGAGAGAAGTGAGGTAGAGAGAATTAGAGGGAAAAGGAGAGAGAGATATAGAGAGAGATTTATTGAGATCAAGGGAGAGAGGGTCAGAAAAAGGGATAGAGATAGTGAGAGAGAGTTCTAGAGTGTAAGGGATAAAAATGAGTGAGATAGAGAGAGAAATAATACAATTTTTTGATTACTGAAATTTGACCTCCTGATTATTGAAATTTGACTAAGTTTGAAATTTGTGAGATCTTCCAAAAACTAGAAGAGAGAGAGGGGAGAGAGGGAGGAAGGGAGAGAGAGAGAGGGAGTGGAGAGATAGAGAGTAGAGAGAAGGAGAGAGTGAGAGAGAAAGATGATAGAACTTGTTGAGTACTAAAATCTGACCTTCTGATTACTAAAATTTGACATGTTGATTACTACAATTTTTAAGATCTACCAAAAACTGGAATTTGCATTATAACTCCTAGAGATCTGAAACCAGTCTAAAACATCCTACCTATATACATGAAATATAACTTAAAGTATAAGAAATTAATTGTCCATATGTAAATGTCAACTAATACTTAAATGTTTATTTCATGTATATAGTTTCCCTGAAAGATAACAAGAGGAAAGAGATAAGAAAAAGCGAAGAAAAATAAATCAAAGTAGACCAAAACGCGAGCACGTTATAACACACTTGTGTTTTGTCAATGCATTCACAAAACACAAAAAATGCATTCACAAATATGTCAAAACTAAGATATAACACGAGCGCGTTATAACACGCTCGCATTATATCTTGCTTTGGGAATTACTGAGCCTTAGGCTTGGTATTTGCCTTGGAATACCAACCCAAAGGCTTGGAGGGCATTCCCAACGACTAGAGACATGTTTTTAAAAAAATTACCATATTTCACATAATCGAGTTTGTGCTCACTGTCAGGATTGCACGTGGTTCAATATCGAAAAAATCGAAGACATGGGTAATGTTGGGTTCTCTCTTAGCTATCCAACGATGTAATTTTTTTCACTTTTTGAAAATTTTAAGTGTTTCATCCATAATTTATTTTATTTGTATGTCTTTTTTTTCCCAAAAAGCAATGTGTGGTATTTTTTTTGTTATAAATTAACCGTTAATCAATTTTTCAAATAAATTACTGTAGACATGCAAAAATAACAATCATGCATCATACAAATTAACATTCATTTTAGCTATTAATCAATTAAAGCAATTTATTGATTAATTTCCTAAGGTTCATTAAATAAATCAAAATTATTTAATCAAATCCTTAAAGTTCTTCTCATTTGATTTATCAAATGTCACTTCTTAATATCATCCAAGTTAATTAATCTACATTAATTAACTTTTAATCATGATTATCATTCTCTAGCTTTTGACTCAACTAGAGTCAAATCTAAACTCCTAACTAACTCACCCACTTGCACCAATAAATCATTTATTTGATTTATTATTTCCTCTAATTACATTCAAAATGGAATCAAAATGGAATATTCTTCCAATTTGAATCTTCCCCCCAAAAAGGACTTGTCCCTTCCAACAAGGTTTTAAATGCTATTTGCACAAGTCAAACATGCCATTTATTGCACCTTTCATCCCCCCTAAACATGTCTTTTCATCCAAATTTGAATTTCAAATTGGCACATGGGCCAAGACTTGCACATTCCTCACCCTCTCACAACTTGACAAGTGGCACCTTGTCATTGGTTTGTGAATAATCCCACATTCCTCAAAATCTCTCAATCTTTCAATCTTTCAATCTATAAAATGCAAAGCATTACAACACGACAAACAACACATTTTGATGCAAGGTTACTCTCTTCATTTGAGAATTAATCTTGCTCTTCATCATCTATCATTTGGCAGCTTTTGCTTATCAAGGGGGTGGGAAAGGGCTTTTCTTTCCACATTTCAAAAGGCACCACTCCCACTATGCGATAGATATGGATATTGTTTGAATATGCTTTCAAGTTTTCTTATTTAGTCTTTTAGAGTTTTGTTTAAGCATGTTAAGACATGATTCATTATCTCATAGGGATGTTGTGATTTGCTAACAATGCTAACCTTATGTCAATGTTATAAGCATTTTGCAGGTTTTAGCATCCACAAAATGGTGCTAGAGGGAGGGCATATTTCTGTTTTTCTGTTGTATTTTAGTTCATTCTAAAATAATTTTAGATCTATGTTCTTTTGTTGTATTTTAGTTCATTCTAAAATAATTTTAGATCTCTGTTCTTTTGCTGTATTTTAGTTCATTCTAAAATAATTCTGCCTTCAGAGGAGGTAAAAATTACAGAATGCAAACACGTTTTTGGAGATTGGGTGTATTTTTAATGCTGTAGAGTTCAGAATAATTGTTGCTTTCATATTCAAAATGTTTCCTAAGGCATTTGTCATACTCAAACCTCAATTTTTATAATGTTTTAAGTGTTTTTTTATCACTGGTTAAAAGAAAAACGTGATAACAATGCAAAAAATGCCTCTCTAATTTTTGCTGGGATATACAAAATGTAGCCACGTTTTTGGAGATTGGGTGTATTTTTAATACTGTAGAGTTCAGAATAATTGTTGCTTTCACATCCAAAATGTTTCCTAAGGCATTTGTCATACTCAAACCTCAATTTTTATGATGTTTTAAGTGTTTTTTTGTCATCAGCAAAGAGAAAAACGTGACAGCAAGAAAAAAAATGCCTATGTAATTTTTGTTGGAATATAAAAGAGTAAAATGCTTGGTAAATGCATTTTTTTTTAATATCAATAAAAAAAAAGGAAACTGCGATCTTTCTTTTTGAGGAGTTTTAAGTATATTGCCAAAGTGAAATGGTAGGTGTTGAATTTTATTTTTTTCTAGAGTCAAGTTAAAAATTTCTGGTATTGACTGTGATTCTCTATTAATTGGAATCCCCAAATCAAATTTGCTGCAAAATCTACATTTAGTTTCATGTATTCACATGGGTATTGGTCTTGATTTGATGCCATAATCAGAGAGTGAATTGTGTTTTGATTTGTAATGTTGCATCTTTCACGTCATTTGAAAGATGCAAATTTTATTTGAGAAAGGCTAAAATCTATATTTAGGAATTGTGTTTTTAATTTATAATGTTACATATTATCATTAATTCCTTGAAGTAAATCTCATTTGTAAAATTTTACATTTGCAATGTTTTAAAGGTGTTGACATCAAAGTTGAAACATCAAGGTTGACATTGGAGATTGATATTGAAGGTTGAAGCAAAAACGAAGGCGAAAAGAGGGGAATTGAAGATTTTCTTGAAAACAAAACTTGAAAAGCATTTTTTAATGCTTGTTTTAACAATCTTGGAGCTTCCATTTACTACCCTTTTTTTTTTTTTTTCCTGTTTTTAGCTAACTCACTTTTCAATTTGGGCTTAAAATCAATCAATGACTTGATCTTTTCAAAGTTGGTTAAAATTGAACTTTAGACACTTACTAGATTTCAATTTGGGATTAAAATTGAACAAGGCAACTTCACATTTCAATTGGTGCTTTTAAAACGAACTCATCATTGCTTTGAGGAATTTAAAATTGAACATGTGTACTTTGTGTTTTGTAAACTTTTTTGCAAAGTAGTGTCATTTAAAAGGGCGTATGCGCTTCTCTCATGCTTCATGGTGATCTTGAGAATCAAAAGTCTTTTTGATGACCCTAAGTTGCATAAAATATTGCCTCCACACTTCGATTTGGGATTTAAAATTGAACAAAACTTGCGAGTGTGAGTACAATATATTGCGGAGGTTCTCCCCTTTGTTTTTCAATGAAGGTTGTGTGAATGACGGAATATGTTAGCTCGCTTTTGTTTATCTTAGAGGGCCTGCCTTGTGGGAAAAAGTAATCACCCAAGGGAACGACCCAACCGGGAACACGCTAAAGCCAAGCGACTTCCAACCGGTATATAAGTGTGGATTCTTGAGGAAAGTTCAAGAATCACGAGGATTATTCCGACGAGATGGACAGCAATGGACTCTCGCCGATGTTGGATAATCCCCCACGAACGGAATGCCCGAATTAGAACCCCTTGTTTAGAAATTGGCCAAAACCTTGTCTATCTTGTTGGTGCAAAAGGTTATGTCCTTTGAAGCCGCCCCACGTAACATGTGGTCTTGTTGTGGAAATGGAAAGTATGCCATGGGAGATTCATGGGTACTAATGCTTGGCTGACCCGAATAAGTGAGTGTCGTGGAGGGGAGCCAGTGTGGTCAAGCATTTAGCCATTCACACAAGATATGCGCAGCTAGATTTATCCAAGTGGGAACCCAACAAGGTATTGTCTCATCAACCTAGGAGTGTGAAAGTGCTTGGAAAAAAAACACATTGCTTGATCTTGAAAACATTTGGAAAACAAACATACACAAAAACCTTGAAATTTCAAACACCTTGTGGGGAACAAATACCTATTGACGAACTTGCCCACTCTTGCTTTCCCTAGGAATCACATTCCTAGAGGTTTCTAAGTGTGCAAATTCTATCATCATTTGTTTCCAATAAGGATAAACATAAGGAACTTTTGCCCTATTTTCCTCGATTTTTGCATAAAGGACCTTGTGGAATGAGAAAGAGAATGGGGCATTAGACATATAGTTTGAAAACCTAAGCAAGCAAGTGTCTTGGATAAAAAGAACCTCATTTAGCCAAGATAAAAGACAAATTTGATTACACATGTGTTTTCTAACATGATCAAAATCCCAAAACCGAAGTTCAAAAAGCTTAGTCTGAAAGCTAGTGAGGAGCATCTTGAGATCCTGAATTGTTTGAAAGGTTTGCTTTCCTCTCATAGGAAATATAGCGTGTTCTTCAACACCGAGGTCTTGTAAGAAGAAGTGTTATTCTAGGTCAAGTCTAGGATCAATTCAATCACATTCACCCATCTCTCAACCATCAAAATCAATCAAAAGTCACCTCACCAACAACTCTTGGAAACTTTGTAAACATTTGTCATGCTAAAATTTTAGGCGAAATCAAAACATCTTTGTTTGACTTAACACATCTAGTCAAACCATCATCTTATACACGAGTTCTCTCTTGGATAATACAACTTCCTAGGGTTTACGAGTTCATCTTGTTTGGCTTAACACACTTAGCCAACTTATCAAATCATCACCTCGTTTGACTTGACGCAATTAGTCAAACTACCATCTTGTAGGAGTTCACTCTTGGATAACACAACTTCCAAGAGTTTTATAATTACATTCATCACATTTTGGTTGACTTAACACACCTAGTCGAACCATCAATCCAATCACGAATCAATCAAATCAAGTCCTAAAAGTTTAGCATTTCCTTCAAAGTTTCTTTAAGAGTTCCATTCATCCATATCACTCATCTTTCATTTATCTCATTCTCATCATCACTTTGATCCTTCATTTATCCTAGTTCTTTGCTTCTTTGAACCTAAGGTTTAGACCGATCTAAAGGATTAGAGGTTCATCTCTTACATTCTTGAAAATTGATCTTCATTTTATGGTTCAAACTCGATCTCAACACAAGAGGGACATGGAATATAAACTTCATCCATCCATCATGAGCAATTCAATTCAACCAAACTATCCAAGCCTTACTATACCATTTGATTTTCAAAGCTTGTACAATGCATACATGGGAGCATTATCTCATACAAATATCAATGGTACAACAAATATGAGCATACCCAATCCTAAGTTTGGAACACCTTTCCCAATGGTAGATTTCAATCCAAGTCCAAATCTGCAAATCTATCAACCAAACACTCAATGCATGAGTTTTTCAAACAACATTATCCCACCAAATCCATACATACCAAGTGCAAATTTACCAAACATGACCATTTCAAATCCACACTTGGTAAACTTTGGGGTCGACATGTTTGCAAATCCCCCTAATGTTGTTCAAAATCCTAGCAATATATTGGCAACTCCATATGTTGATCCAAGTCAAGGTAACAACATGCAAAATCAAAGTTACCTAAATCCAAGCAATATGATTCTAGACCAAAACAATGTTCAATTTCAATCTATCATGCCAAATCAAAACATCATACCAAATCATCCCATTTTTCCATCGATATTGCAAAAACAGATGGAAACCATCCAAGCAACCCCAACAATCAACACCATTCCCATTCCACCACCACCGCCACCACTACCAAAATACAACATGACCAATTCATTCTCCATCATGTTGCAAGTTGCACACGAAGCTTCTCGCAAAAAGGCACTCCAAGCCCAACAAGCTACATAGCTAGTTGCTCAGCAAGCACAATCGGCTCAAGTAGCCCAACAAGCGCAAGCACAAGCAGAATTCTACGCACTATTGCAATCAATCCAAGAAGAAGTAGCACAACAAAGAGCCCAACGAAAAGCTTTGTTGGCACAAAAACAACATGACGAACAACAAGCGTTGTTGGCTCAGCAGAAAACGCAGGCCTTACTCCCACAACAAAGCTTGCAACTGATTCCCACCATAATAATTCAAAATGATGATCAAGATCCTTTGACCAATGATAATGTTGACAATGTCTCTACATCACCTAATGAGTTACAAGACATATCCCAAGAATTTGTTCCAAAGCATGATCAACATCTTTCACCAAGGTCTAGCAACGATCCTCTCCAAAACATATGGCCATCCTTTGACCTCATGAAATTTGAGAATATTCCTATGCCTAATGAAGATATCCAAGAAAGAAATCCATTCTTTGAAATTGACCCATGTCAAGAACTTGATCCAAAGCATGTTGAAAGCAATTCTAAAATCACTCAAGATCGAGAATTTGTATCTCCAAGCTACTACAACGATATAATGGACATTCTCCTATCTATACAAGATGTTGCAAATGATGACCATATCCGCATAGCACATACTCCTCCATCTACCAATGAGATGCTTTCTTTGGATGGACACGCAGATGATCTTCATTCAAAACAAGAGTCTCATAGTCTTACTGAGGAACAAGAGTCTCCTACTCTTAACATTTATAAACATGGTCAAGATATAGACAAATGCAAAGACATATCAGAAATGGGTCAGGAAGACGGTTTCTACATAAGTTGTGAATCAGAAACATCATGTGAAAGCATATCAAGAATAAATCATGAGGAAAACTTTTGCAAGGACATTGAATCATCAACACCTCTTGAAGAAGAACTACAATCTCATATCTCACAAGATCAAGCTAAGGATATCAATCAAGCATTCATCCCACATATGGAGGATCCCATCACTTATGAAGTTGGATCACTTACCTTTCTTAGAGCAAGCTATCTCATCAATAAAGAAGCTGACACAATTGAAGGTCCACCACAAAGCAGAGAAGGAGCAACACCTTGTTTCCAAGGTAAATCATATCCTATGGCAAATAAAATTTTTCAACAGATGAATTATCAAGGTAGAGGATTAGGCCTACATGAACAGGGTATCCTGGAACCAGTGCAGATTTTTGGCAATCCTAAGCATCAAGGCCTTGGTTACTCAACAATCAAGGGATCTCAACATATCAGTAATACTATCACCATACTGGGGGCAACTTCGTCTCGAGCAAACGTCAACATAGGGAGCATGAAGAATCCTTATGATGAAACCAATGCCAATACTACAACCCGCCATATCACGAATCTTCATCCACCCATCACCCCATCCATGAATTGGGACCAACATCAAAAGAAAGACTTGAATCGAAGCATGAAGAACGTTATCAAAGAAAAAGAAGTATTGAAGCACGAAGGACAAATGAAGTACATATGGATACCGAAAAATACAAAGAAATATTATCCCTATCAAACTCCATCAGTCAAAGAAACTATGGGGCAAAATAAAAATGGGGCAAGTATCCATCAAAGATTTCCACAAAAGAAAAATAAAGCTTCTCAAGCAACATACAAAGTGTATCAAGTAGTTGGTCCAAATTCCATGCACACTTCCATAACCACCCATTATTGCTCATCTTCCCAAGTTTGGAGAGTCAAAGGTTCCAAACCATCGACCAATCCATCTTTTACTCCTAAACACACTCCATCCACGCCTCCACGCATGATATCCAATTCTCACATTGACCATGTGTTGGCAACGACCCTTCATCATAAGGATTCAGAAGGCACTCTATCACGATGTGCGCACAAAGACAGAGTTAACTCCGGTATTAGCAAAGCAGATCAAGAATCTCAAAAGTTGCATTCAAGTGCACGTATCTTGGCAAAACAACTTATTCAAGCAGGATACCGATGGCACGTTATGACAAAAGCATCAACATCAGCACCACCAGGTGGTTCAGCATCAGCTTGAAATCTCTCAGAAAATACAAAAACAATCAGAAAAAGTCCTGAAAAAATGGTTACCTCAATGAAAACCTGGCAAACAGGCATCTTGGCGATAACAAAAAAATCAAAAACTACAAAAAATCCAAAAAAAAAATCAGAAAAAGGATTGAAAACAGTAAAGAAAAAAAAAATCGTCCTCTAGCGAAAACCACTTCAGTGGCGCTTTGGACAAGTACCATGATGAAAACCTGGCAAACAGGCGTCATGTGTAGAATCGAGCATCTACGTGCGCCAGTTCAAAAGAAAGCATCTTATCACATCCATAATAAAGCTATCATTCCAGTCATTTTGCATCTGCATCCATACTCCAAGTTATCTTGATCTTGGAAAATTTTGGTGCACACTTTACAGTTGCTTATGGTAAAAATCTTGACATGGGTCATTTTCATTGATCCTATCCTACCCAATGCTATATGAGCCTTGAAGCATTATCCAAATGAGCATTTATCTGTTCGAACACCTTATCTTGTCACAAGATAATCCTTGGCATCCTTTGCATGCTTACCATACCCATCCATTTGTATCCAAGAATTCACCCATGGCATTCCATACATTGCTAGATACTGGGGGCAGATAATTACATCTTGCTTCGTGAATAAATTTTGATGTATATCATCCAACTTATGTGGTGATCCGAACATTGGAAAACATAAAATCAAATTGGTCAAGGCATTTGTGAACATGAATCCAAGTCACTAGCCCATGGAATATTTTGACAAGAAAACATTCCTTATCAAGTGTTATCCTTCATCGAACATCAATCCAACAATCCAGATCAGTCGCATCTAATGCGCACGTCAGCATCACATGAAATCATCAAAGCAATTTTGTTCTAACTCAAGCTTCATCAATCTTGATCAATCGAATCCAGTCAATTATCATCTTTGTTTGGCTTAACACACTTAGCCAAATTATCAAATCATCACCTTGTTTGGCTTAACACACCTAGCCAAATTATCCTTTTTGTACGAGTTTACTCTGGGATAACACAACTTCCTGGAACTTACGAGTGCATTATCACTTTTGTTTGACTTAACACACCTAGTCAAACTATCAATCCATCAATCTGATTGATCAACATTAAGCTTGGTTTTCAACAAAATCCCAAGAGAGAGAGCACTGATATCATCACATATCCATATCCAAATTGTCAGAATCATGAGAAAAAAGCCAAAAACATTCAGAAAAACTCAGCAAAAAATCCATCAAAAATTTCAAAAACATCTAGAAAATTCATTAGAAAATCCAAAAACTTGTCGAAATATTGGAAAATCTTCAAAATTCATCATTTAGTCTTGTCAGTCTTCCACGTCGAACTACGTCGTCTCTGAGCTTGAATGTAGGCAAGGTTGATCTTTGATCATCCCCCAAGACAGTTTGCGTCCGTCGCATTGGCATCTATTTGCCCATCTAGTTAGGCGTCCGTCGCATTGGCATTCATTTGCTTATCTTTTTTAGAATTAGGTTAGTCCTTTATGCGTCTGTCGCATTGGCAATCCGTTTGCCCATTCATTTATGCGTCCGTCGCATTGGCAATCCGTTTGCCCATCTAGTTAGGCGTCTGTCGCAATGGCAATCCATTGCCCATCTATCTCATCCGTAATCAAGTCAATTGACACAAAATCCAAAAACATTCACAAAATTTTGAAAATACCAAAAACATTGAAAAATCCAAAAAATCAAAGCAGCCTCAAAATATTTCAAAAACACCAAAAACATCCAAATATCTAAAAAACCCAAATTGGTGCACCTGTTCCATCTCGCATTCACCCACAATAATCGTCATTCCTAATAAATCAATCGTCGCCTTCATCCTTTGGTGAAGCAATCAGAAGCAAGTTTAGCAGGTTCCAAAGTGAACACCTAATCGTCAAGGTCTCAAGTCTAGATTCGTAAGTCAGCAAGTTGGTCAATTCGGAGTATCAATAGCTTATCACCCAAATCAGTCCTACCAAAACCCTGATCACTACATGTCCTAGGATGAAACTTTCCCACGATGGACATAAGCATCAAGTACCCCACATTAGTTTAGCCTGGCTAGCGATATGAAGAACATTAGCTTGTTTGTTTACTTTATCTTGGTCTTGTTGACTTATCTTATTTTGCGCTCATTCCAAGGCCTCTCGATGATGCCTAAACAAAACAAGTTTAGAGAGAAAGGAATGGGGCAATGATCATTATCTTTTTATCTGCTGTGCTTGTTGGATGTTCTTGTAAAATAACTTGGCGAATACTTTCTTTGTTGGGTCCGTCCTAGCAAGGTTTCCGTATTCCAAGTGTGAACAAGATCACTCCAATCTGATTGCCGAGTTAGAGTCCATCACACTAGGCGCAACGCCATCCTGGTTCTTAATACCTTGATGCATCGCCCCTATGTGTGTTATCAAACATAAAGAAAGTTACGCTCTTTATCTCCCATTCCTGGATAAGCAATACATCATCATCTTTCATCATCATCTCTAATAAAGTTGGCTTGTTGAAATTCTGCATCTTCTTGGATTCAAGGGTTCATCCCTCTCATTCTTCTACCTTCTTTCACGCTAACAATGCATCCATCCTACATCCATGCTGCATTCATCCTCTCATCTTGCATAATCATGTCATATCATTATAGGACAACATCATCCATCTCATCCATCTCACAGGCATTGCATAATCATTTAACATGTTTAGGATAATATAGATTTGTTATTCTAAGCATCTTCCAAGCATCTCATTTTCATTATCATATAGTCATCACCATCCATACATCCATTTTGAACCTCTTTGTCGCGAGATCCACCTCAAATTGTATCTTTTCGCTTGATCTCTCGAGGGGGCAATGTACTAACGTACTTATTTTCACTGGGGCATCCGAAAAGTCAAAAATTTTAATTTTGATGTCGGCAGCATCATTCTTTGAACCAATGCAACGAGTACATTGCTTCAAAGAGGGGCAAAATGTAGACATGCAAAAATAACAATCATGCATCATACAAATTAACATTCATTTTAGCTATTAATCAATTAAAGCAATTTATTGATTAATTTCCTAAGGTTCATTAAATAAATCAAAATTATTTAATCAAATCCTTAAAGTTCTTCTCATTTGATTTATCAAATGTCACTTCTTAATATCATCCAAGTTAATTAATCTACATTAATTAACTTCTAATCATGATTATCATTCTCTAGCTTTTGACTCAACTAGAGTCAAATCTAAACTCCTAACTAACCCACCCACTTGCACCAATAAATCATTTATTTGATTTATTATTTCCTCTAATTACATTCAAAATGGAATCAAAATGGAATATTCTTCCAATTTGAATCTTCCCCCCAAAAAGGACTTGTCCCTTCCAACAAGGTTTTAAATGCTATTTGCACAAGTCAAACATGGCATTTATTGCACCTTTCATCCCCCCTAAACATGTCTTTTCATCCAAATTTGAATTTCAAATTGGCACATGGGCCAAGACTTGCACATTCCTCACCCTCTCACAACTTGACAAGTGGCACCTTGTCATTGGTTTGTGAATAATCCCACATTCCTCAAAATCTCTCAATCTTTCAATCTTTCAATCTATAAAATGCAAAGCATTACAACACAACAAACAACACATTTTGATGCAAGGTTACTCTCTTCATTTGAGAATCAATCTTGCTCTTCATCATCTATCATTTGGCAGCTTTTGCTTATCAAGGGGGTGGGAAAGGGCTTTTCTTTCCACATTTCAAAAGGCACCACTCCCACTATGGGATAGATATGGATATTGTTTGAATATGCTTTCAAGTTTTCTTATTTAGTCTTTTAGAGTTTTGTTTAAGCATGTTAAGACATGATTCATTATCTCATAGGGATGTTGTGATTTGCTAACAATGCTAACCTTATGTCAATTTTATAAGCATTTTGCAGGTTTTAGCATCCACAATTACATTTTTAGAAACTAGACTCCATTCTACAAATTTAAAAAATTAAAAAAATAAAATTCAATTAGTTTCCAAAATTTGTAGGGGTAGCACGGCCAAAATTCTATTTTTCAGGAAATGTCCACTTCGAAAATTAGTAAAAAATAAAATATTCATTAAAAATTATCAGAAAAATTATGCATCAACTACATACTATTAGCTAACTTTTGACCATTGCGATTTTAAAAATACTAAAAAACAGTTCACCGTACGAGGGTCGTACAAGAGTTTCTATGCTATGTTTTTCTGACAAAAACAACACCAATTTGTGTACGTACCTCATTTGAACCCTTTAATCTCAACCATTTTAAAAATTTTGAGTGTAAGTATCCTCAATTTCACGTCCAAGGTTAGTATTTCCTGATTTTAGAAAAAACTGTCCACTTAAGTCCCCTTTTTGGGAACCATCTCTTCTTCAAAAAGGGGGGCCACACAAAGTGGTCCTATTTTCTTCAAAAAAAAAAACATAACATAACATCTGGTGTGCCCCACTAAAATGTTAACTTTTTCTAGTATTTTAAAATCACTTTGGTGAGAAATTAGCTAACACCATGTAGTTTATCCCTGATTTTTCTACTAACTTTTTAATAAATATATATATTTTTACTAATTTTTAAAGTGGAAACATCATAAAAATAGAAATTTGAGTGTCCTTCCCCTTAATTTTTTTGAGAACTAAACAAAAATCATTCTTTTTGAATATGTGTGAAATTGAGTCTAATTTCTTAAAATGTAATTTATTTAAAGTTTCAACAAATGGTTAAAAAATAAAGGGAAAAATATGAAGCATTAGTTTTTGAGAAAAAATGAATACACCAACATAAAAAATGATGGAAACCTTAACATACTCAAAATGTGAAAAAAATACATGGCTAGATAGTTAAGAGAAAGCTTAACATTACCATGGTGTTTTTCTGACTTGAGATTAAACACGTGCAAACTTGATGAGGGCACACTCAAGATTATTTCAAAGTTTTCACAATCTATAAATACACATCTTTAGACGTTGGAAAGTTAGTCCAAACCTTTAGATTAGAAGCCCAAGGGAAATCCAAACCAAAGGTTTAGAAATTTTCAAAAAAAAAAAAAAACATGAGTGTGTTACAAACACACATATAATTTGAATTCTTTCACAAAATGTGGGTGCATCCTATGACCATTGAAAAAGTAGCCCTTCGACTTTTTCTGGTTTGTCTAGGTCCTCCTTGTGACTTTGACTTAATGTTGCCTTCATTTAGTGTAGTAATGTGGATAACACATTCAGATTAGGTCTTGGGCCCTTGTGAACTAATGAATTTTAATGGTGCCTTGTAAAAGTGTTGTAACACACTTTCATACTTTTCTAGGGTTTTATCAAGTGGTTAAGCATAATGCTAAACATAATCAAACTTAATATTGCATTGTTTAGAGCTTTGTAAAGTGTTGTAACACACTTTCACATTCCTCTAGGCTTGTCATTAATAATTGGGATTGCTTGTGCTTTAACTAACCCTATTTTACATCCACAAGCCTCATTTATTGCATCTTTTCGAGGATAATCCCAACACCAATCAGTAACAAATCATAATTCAGGTATTCCTGGCTTGTGTGGCCCAAATTTAGAGTTTGGGACTCATTCGTCACCTTGGGCGAATGAGTCCCACCTACGTCTTTTTGGCCCCGATGCAGGTTTCACACATTTTTAGACACTTTTCATTTTTGGTCTCATATATTATGTGTGATGGGACTCATTCGCCACCTTGGGCGAATGAGTCTCGTGTGACCAAAATTCGAATTTAAATCAAATTTGTAGTGGGATTTTATTCTCCTAGATTTGATGGCAGCTTGTAGTGTTGTAATTTCAGGAATTATTACATAATTGAGTATAAATATGAAATTCTTTCACTCATTTCCACCTATGAATTTTGTGAGAGCATCCTTATAGCATAATTGAGTTCACAAGAGAATTGAAGCATTCTCAAGAGCATTCAATGGAAAATTATCAAGTATTCTAGAGCATTCTTCAAGTGTTAATCATCTTGTCAAAGATTGTTTGCATCATGTTTTTTTAGAGCTAACAATTGTCGTGTAGGGTTTGTGATTCAAGAAAGTGTTTCATTTAAAGATCTATCAACATCACGAAAGATTCCAAGTCTACATCCATTGGAGCCATTATTTACATGTTTGCAGCACCTTATGGCTAGGGTTTAGTGATTTACAACATTTTCATTTGTTCATTCATCATTCTCCTTTCATATTTTCTTTCATTTCAAGGTTTAATTACTGACAAGGGGTTTGACCAAGGAAAACCCCTATTCTCTAACCCCACAACATTTGTCCCTCTTCTTGTGTGTGATTTGCAAGTCTAGGTTACTGATTTGTCAAGAAGCAAAGTTGGAGAAAAAATTTCAAATCCCCAAAGTTTTCAAAGTTGTCATCAAGCCTTGGAGAAGCTTGGAGAAGACCTACAAGTGGTATTTTACAGATTCAGATTGGAAACTAGTAAAAAAGAGAAAAGTAGATTGAGAGGCGTAGAATCTAGTTTAGAACTTCCAGAAAAGCAGAAGTGGACTGATTCACCACTATTGGTGAATGAGTCCCACTATACAGGCCTGACAAAAGTTTTTATAGATTTGGATACCCTTTTGGCTGAAATCTATTTCTGCATATTTTCCCAAAAATTGGACTGATTCACCCAGCTTGGTGAATGAGTCCTAGTCAACATAAATAGAAGATTTTTTCAATGATCCAGAACTTCATCCTATCTTCTCCAGTCTTCCACGTGTGCACTTCTAGTCTCCTAGCTTTTTACTGCATTTTGTTCATCTTTGTAGGTCATTTTGCATATCACACTATGTTTTTCAACTCATTGTCTTTTCCAAGTTTACACTTGGTGGTGAACCCTTCATTGCATATCATTCAACCTCTAGGAAATCCCTATAGCAAGATCTCAATCTCCTTTGCATTGAGATATCTATGGTACCCTTGAGTGGAACCCCTTGGTTTGTGATTGAGTGTGAATACATATCACTCCCCTAAAAACCTCTACCTTTTTAAGAGGTTCCACTTTTTAATACACTCACGTTATGTGAATTTTTCACAAATGCAAGCATTTATAACATGTTCACTTTATGTGAATTATTTCACAAAATTCGAGTGCATTTTGACTTGCATTGAAAAAAAAAACTTTCTTTTTTTCTTTCTCTTTCTCTTTCTCCTTGTCATTCAAGAAAACTATATACATGAAATAAAAATTGAAGTATAAGTTTGCATTTACATATGGATATTTAAGTTCTTCTACTTAATTTTTATTTACATATGGGGAGGCTACATGGTTTCTCTTCTACTATCAGTTTTGGGTGAGTGTAGAAAGATGGGGGACCAAAATGTTGCACTCCACTTTTTATTCCTAAAATAGAGAAAATGCAAGCACATTATAATGAAACACACTTGCATTATGTGAATGAGCACATTATAAAACACTCATGTTATGTGATTGCACAAAATGTGAGTGTTTTATAATGCACTCACGTTATGAATTGATTAGATTTTTTCTCTTTCTTTTTCCTTCTCTTTCTCTTTCTCCTTGTCATTCAATGAAACTATATACTTGAAATAAATATTTAATATTTTGATATGGAAATTTACTTTCTTATACTTTGAGTTATATTTCATGCATATAGTTTCAGGATGTTTGAGAGGTTTTAGATCCCTAGGAGTTATAATGCAAATTCTAGTTTTTGGAAGATATTATTTTTTAGACTTAGTCAAATACTAGTAATCAACATGTCAAATTTTAGTAATTAGGAGGTCAAATATTAGTAATCAACATGTTGTATCATCTTTGTTTCTCTATCTCATTCATTGTTTATTCCTTATGCTCTAGACCTCTCTCTCTCTCACACACACTATCTCCATCCTTTCATCTCACTCTCTCTCTCTTGAGCTCAAGAACTACCTCTCTACATGTCCATCATTCTCTCTCTCTCTATACTTCTTCCCTCCTTCCTTAAATAGATCCCTATGTCTATCTCCTTCCTTCTCCACTTCTCTCTCTCTTTCTTTTCCCCCTCAATCTCTCCCCATCTCTCTCTCTATCTCCCTCCCTCATCCCCTCTCTATTTCTCTCTATCTCCCTCTCTCTCCCTCCCCCATCTTCCTTACTCATTCTCTCCTTCCCTCTCTACTATCTATCTCACCATTTTATCTCTATTTCTCTCCCTCTCTCTCATTCTCTCTATCTCACTACTCTCTCCCTCCCTCCCTCCTTCCCCCTCTACTTCTCTCTATCTCTCTCTCACCTCTCTCCCTAACTCTCCATATATTCATCCTTCTCTCTGTATATCTCTCTCACCCCTCTCTCTCACTACCTGTCCCTCCCTCAATCCCTTCCTCCCCTCTCTCTCCCATATTTATTTCTCTCTCTCCATCCATCTCTCTCTCTCTCTCTCTCTCTCTCTCTCTCTCTCTCTCTCTCTCTCCCTCTCCCTATGCCATATTTCTCTCCCTCTCTCCTTCCCCTTCTACTCTCTTTCTCTCCATGGAGGGAGGGAGAAATAGATAGATAGAAATAAGGGGTAGGGAGGGAGAGGTAGATAGAGGGTGTAGATGTAGGGAAGGAGAGGAAAGATAGAGAGAAGTAGAGAGGGAAGGGGAGAGGTAGTGGAAGATGGAGAGAGATAGAAAGGGAGGAAGAAGTAAGTAGAGAGATGGAGAGGGGAGATAGAAATAAGGGGAGGGAGGGATAGGTAGAGAGAGAGGGGTAGGTAGAGGGAGATGAGAGATAGATAAAAGTAGAGAAGGAAGGATGGAGAGAGGGAGAGGTAGGGAGGGAGATAGAGGTTTGAGAGACATAGATAAATAGAGAGAGAGGTAGGGAGTTGGGGAGGGAAATTTAGGTAGAGAGAAGGAGAGGAGAGATAAAGAGAAGAGATGGAAGGAGCGATGGTTAGACAAAGAGGTGAGAGAGAGGTGAGATAGAGAGAAAGACAAAGAGAGAGGGAAAAAGTTAGGGAGGGAGATAGAGGTGAGATAGAGAGGTGTAGAGAGAGTGATAGGGAGTGATGTAGGGAGAGGTAGGTAGAGAGGGAGAGGGGAGAAAAAATAAGTATATAAAGAGAGAGGTTGGAGAGAGGGAATGAGGGAGGAAGGGAGAATTTGGGAGGGAGAGAGATGTGAGATAGAGAGGCACGAGAGTGATAGGAAATAATGGATGAAGATGTAGGTAGAGAGGGAAGGAGAGATAGAGGGTGGTGAGAGAGAGGTATGATAGAGAGGAGGTAGGGAGTAGTGGAGGGAGAGGTAGGTAGAGAGAGGGAGATGGGAGATAGGGAGAGGTAGGGAGGGAGGGAGAGAGTGGTTAGAGAGAGATAGAGGGATAGAGAAGTGAGAAAAAGAGAATTATAGAGGGAAGGAGAGGGAGAGAGATAGGTTAGATAGAATTAGACATGGAGAGAGAGAGAGAGAAGGATAGACAAGTGGAGAGGTAATTTTTGAGCTTAAGGGAGAGAGTCAGATAAAGGGATGGAGATTGTGTGAGAGAGAGAGGTCTAGAGAATGAGGGATAAATAATCAATGAGATAGAGAGAGAAAGATGATACAACTTGTTGATTATTGAAAGTTGACCTCTTGATTACTAAAATTTGATTGTCTAAAAAATTATAAGATCTTCCAAAAACTAGAATTTACATTATAACTCCTAGAGATCCAAAGCCAATCTCAAATATTATGACTAAATTTGAATCACAAGGAGAAATAGAAAGGGAAAGAATAAAAGAAAGAGATTTTTTTTAATGCAATTCATAACACGAGCACATTATAACACACTCACATTTTGTGCAATCACATGACACGTGCATGTTATAACACACTCACATTTTGTGAAAGCCAAACCATAATGCAAGTGTATTTCATTATAATGTGCTTGCATTTTCTCTATTTCGGGCCACGTTTTGGTCCCCCATCTTTTTCTACCCGACCAAAATTGATAATAGAAGAGAAACCATGTAGCCTCCCCTCAAGATAATGCCTATATTGTTGGTGGATGCTTGAAAATAGACGTTGAAGATGATCGATGATCACTAAAAAACATTTCTCCCCTTGGGAAGAAATAATATCATTTAAATATGTGCAAGATGACTTCCCATTTTGGATAAGAATATGTAGGAAGTATGATGAATGTCTCTGAATGATGCACATGATCCAAAGACTGAAATGATGTGGATGATTCCTTCAAATGATGCTCAGGGATCTCCAAGACAATGTTGATGTGGGATGGATGTTGATAAGATGGATTAGGTACCATATGTGATTCAAGAATAGAGACCATGGATGTGTGGTGATATCTAGATGGATATGAATCTAGTAATGCTACAAATGATGATGATTGAGTCGAATAGGTCAACTCATGAATTTCTACATAATTTGTCATGATAGAAACCGTTGTAGGTGAGCCAAGATTAATATTCAAAGATGGAAATGGTAATGCAACTTCATCGAAGATGACATCAAATAGAAGATGGCTGTCCTCAATGGTGTCATCCAAATCTGCATGGTGGGATTCTACAAACAAAGATGTCATGTCTAGTGAATATGCATCCCAATGTGGTGGATTTGGAATGACAATAGTAATGACCTAATGAAAGGAATCATTAGAACTTATGGATTATTCAACACAAAATTCACATATACCATCGAGTGTTGTGGGAGATGAGATATCAATGCAAGTCATAGGACTAATTTGTTAATTCCCAAACGATGGTGTCTCACAAGATGTCTAAGTGAGACTAAATGATGATTCTACATGTGTTGGAACAAAAAGGTTCAAGTAAGGTAATACCATAATTAAGAAGAATTTTCTCCATTCCCTCAATTCGATGAAACTGACATTCTTCTGTTGTATGTCATTTTTTTCACAATATCCACATTTGATTTTCTATTTATTAGGAAGATTATGAAAAATACTCAAGTAGAAGAGATTTAGTATGAGAGAAATGATCACATGAATCAACAAACTGAAAAAATATAAACACCTTGATTGTTGCCCTTGATTTAGAGAGCGCCCCACAATAATGTGCAATAGAATGTTTACAAGTTATGAAGATCAGATGCCAAATCAATCGTTTATAATGCACATTGATTTTTACAAAATAGGCTATCCAAATCTTAAAATTACATGCAAAATCATATTCCTTGTGAAATTCTAATAGAAATAAAAAAAATGTATGAAAAATTTGATAGACGAGGTGAAAGTTATACCTCGTTGAAATTTGCTTATAATATTGATTTTGAAGGTCAAAAAATGCAATTATACAACACAAATTTGAAAATGTCTCAATGCTAAAATGAAAAAAATCTCCCCCTTTGAAATAACCCAAAGATTAATCCTTTCTAAAAATTTGTAAGCATTAAATGCTAACGAGTAGAAACATGTGTAAGAGTTACAATAAAAGAAATTTTAAATGCTAACTTTATCTTCTTATACAAAAGAGTCGAGTCTTTGGCCGAGTATAGGGGTGAGGACGAATCTTTAGGCACCGATGAGGAGGAAAGAGGCCGCATGCATATGTCTATTGAGGGGCATGGAGATGATTATGCCATGAATGCTGAAACTAACAAAACTTACAAGTCAAATTTCGGAGACCTCAGACCATCGAATTCTTTAGACCGAGTCAAATAAACAAGCTGTTAGAATGTGTGTAGGCCGCAACTTTTAAAGATCCTCAAATCTACCAAAATCACACGCCAACCTGAGGACTGCGCTTTTTTCTTGGAAGTGGCGATAGAGAAAGGTGTGGAATGAGGCAATGATATGTGCAAACTACAACCTATTTAGTAGGGCAAGGGAGGAAGAGGTCGCTGAAGGAAGACCAAGTCGAATGTGGGTGAGTGAATCATCACACCAACCCTCACCTTTGATGCTATGAGAAATCTAGTGTTGTTTTTCATAATGTTTGTAAAAGTGTTTTATCTGCAGCAAAAGAAACATAAAATTTATTACTCCTGTCTAAAGAACACCAAAGAGGGCTTTGGCATGCCCATGTAGCGCTATGGTGAAGAATTATTAGTATCTTGGTGGATCGGGCACTGTAGAGGGGCGTTTGGAGGAGCCCAACAGATGATCCACTATGCAGGGTTGAGGCGTGGAAGGAGGAGCAATGGTTCGGTCTATACAAAGGCTTACGACCTGCAAAACTATTTTTTTTCCTTGCAACAACAAAATCAGAATGGCAGTGACAACTATGGAAATAACGGTACCTTCTCAACTTTTCATCGACCTTTAGAATGATACAGTCGAGTGCGAGCTTTGGGTAGTTTGTATGTATCCAAGGATCAATGTTGCCAATGCAAAAATTGAATGAAAGGTGGCAAACTAGAGAAAGTTTAAGCAAGAAAACACGCCAAAATTACAAACATCGACCCAAATATTAAATAAGTCTGATGATGTCCTCAAACCCAAGGCCAAAGAGCCGCCTAACGTTGCTTAACTAGCACACTCTAAGCTAGTTTGACCGCTTAGGTGGCAGATGTGGGCCCCTTCTTATTGTCAGCATTCGTTCCTCTCGCAACCGTCCGTTCCCGTTCAAACAGTAGTCATCGTTAACTTCGAATTCAAAGTATTCCCGCGCACGTCTCTGGATGCGTTTGCATAAAACATTCTGACTTCGTAGTTGGTTTATACAAATGGTTGCTGCAGCGGCGATAGTGAAAGCTTCAAAACAGGTTATGGGTATCCATCAGATCAGAATAGAAGGAGGATTATTGTCACATGTTACAGTTGGAAATGCTCGGGTAGACATTTATGCAAAATGTGGAAGCATAGCAATGCACATGAACTGTTTGACCGAATGCCTCAAAGAAATGCGGACTCATGGAATGCTTTGATTGCAGGATATGCACAAAATATGTCTGTCAAAAAGGATTTAGATGCTTTCATCCAAATGCGATTAGTAGGTGTAAAGCTAGACTCTAGCCTTTGCCAACATCCTCCCAGCCTGTGCGAAAATGAGAGCTTTGGAACAGGTTATGGACATCCACCAAGATAGAGGATTTTTATCGGATGTAGCTGCAACTTCCCTATTAGACGTGTATGCAAAGTAGTCCCAAACATTTTAATGGAAAAAATAATCATCTTAATTTAGATCATTACTCTACTCATCACTCAAATAGAGATATTTCATTAATGTTTTTTAAAAAAAATAAGATATCATTAACCTTTACAATAAAAATATGTTAAGTTCATTTGATACTTTTTTTTTGCCCATGCCACTCTAATTTATCTTCTAGTTTGCATTTGTATTCAAGTTTAGAGTATATAAGTATAGATTGATATTTATTTTAGTTTTATATTATTTTAGATTGAAGTTCTGAATGTATTATTTAGTATATGACTATTTTATTTCTTGTTGCGAGTGTGTTTTTCATTCCGAGCCTCTTTGTTATATGTTTGGACATCTTGTCATTTGGGATCTTGCATTACAATTGTATCAAATTTGGTCTTAGAGCCTCAAGTTTAGTTTGTGGAGAGGTGAAAGCATCACATGGCATTGACTAAAGTTTGCAACTAAGGGAATTCTATCCTTCATAAAATTTGAGGATGTTTAAAAGTGTGGATATCCTCGAGTGTGTTGGTTATTGTGTAGGTGTGGTGTGCATTTTTTTATAGGAAAAGTGTTGAAGAAGGAGAGAATAAAAAATAAAGGAGTTATTGTGAGTAGATGAGGAAGGAACTAAACACTTAAAATAAAAACTCAAGAAATAAGCTCATGAAGAAGATCTTCAAACCTAAACATGGCTTAGGCTTTGTCCCTTAACAATGAGGTTTTGATGGGTTTCCTAAACTTTTAATTTACACGTTAATGATTGATATCTTCAATCTCAGTCCTAAATTAGAAGAAGAATATGAATGATCTAAGTCAATTTTTTGACTATGTGACATTACACACTACACACACACGAACACAATGACATTACATTAGAGTATTAGGACACTAATGATAAATATTCCCTTCAATACACAACTAGCATTATAAAATCCTAATAAAATAATTTTAAAAAGGTTGTTAATCCTCCAAGGGATGATGCAACTCTAACCAAATTTCAAGTATTGCATACATACAGTGGGATGCTTATGATTCATTCATAAATCAATGTTAAAATAATTGGAATTTGTTTGAAGGTAAAACACAACTTAATTGCATGTTAACACTAAGGATCCAAACTCAACTTAAGGTCCATATTATCTAGCTACTAAACCTAATATTATTAGTTTGCAAGATAATAGTACCAAATTTTATACAAGAATAAAGATCATCAATTTTTTAATTTTCCATCAAATGACCATGTGACAATCTCTAGGACCTATTAGTATTAGTTCTAATACTTAGTACCCCATGTGTCTATGAAAATTGAATAGGTTCAATCTAGGATTTTAATATGAATAATGCATTTAGTGTATAAGTTGTGACCAATCTTTAATTCAATCATTTATGTAAGGGATCTTATAATTCACTTAATTTTGGCCACCATAAGATCAAGGCTACAACTCTAGGGATAATCTAATCATAGAGTCTATTATTCCACTTGGACACCATCACAAAAAAACATATTGTTTCATGGAGTGATGAAAAGGTATATAGACTTGGCCATCTATTATTCTTTACATCAAATTATTATCAAGTATTGAATTAGTTATGTGCCTTATTCATTTCATACATTATAGAGAGTTGGGTATCACACATAACATCGACTAGACTTGAGCTAGTTGAATTCCTTCCACAAGATCTTATATATTGAATTAACTAGACTTGCATTTACATATATAAAGAACTACAACAATTCCAATGGGGCCACACACAAGTTAATAGTTGAAACACCTAAACAAGGCAACACCACCTAGCTATAACTGTCATTACCATCATTTGAAATTTATAAATCTACTAAGATTATCAATATTGACCACAAGAGTGACCATGTATGTCTACTCTCCCTTAATGAGTGTTCATACAACATAATGAGGCCTTATGAAATTAATTATTTATTAGTTCTTCTTCGTACCATGCAAGACCTAGGGTAGTAATCACAAATAAATCCTTTTATAGCTAACATGTTTTAGCACAACATGCAAAGTACAAAAATCCATGGAAATTGATCTACTAGATTCAAAACTATAAGATATGAATGATTACAACTATTGGATTTCACCATATAACTTCTTGATTATGGGATTCTACCCAAGTACATACCTCAATAAAGGCTTCACTAGATCCTTCATTCTCTTTCTTTCATAAATCTTTTGACACACAAATGTCATTAAATTAGTAGCATTTATGACTAGCCTATATTGATACTTATATGGTTTCTCAATCCTCTATTCCTTAGATTTTATTTGTCAAGTTTGGAGGTTCATCAAATTATTTGAATTTTGTCTAAGATCTCTTCATGATATTAAATTATTTCATTTTCTCAAGGTTTATACCCATAGATTTTCAATAGTTTGTAACCACTTATATGTTTTCAATTTCATCATGATCTAATATGTTGTTGAATGTGCTTGATGTATGTAGAATAGCAAATAGAACATTTATTATTTCTTGGTATTTTATTGTGGAGTGGGATGCACTTATTCTTTTGGAATATTTTGATTTTTCTTTGGAACCCATGCAAAAGTAGTATCTTCAAATAAGGTGGCATTGGGATTGTTGAAAGTTGCTTCCTTATTCTTCTTTAGAGCATAAATATGAAATTATCCTTTTTTTCATATATATGGAGGAATGGAATTATCTTTCTCTTGCTTTATTAGTAGAGAGTAAGGGTTATAAGTTGGTTTTTGTGCATGGAAGCATTGGGGGGAAATGTACAAAGGGCTTCATCTAATCCTTATTTTTCCTTTTTATTAAATTTTTATTTGTTCTTTGTCATAGATTCATTTGGTATACTTAATAAATTTTATCTTTGTATTCATAAGGAACAACTATTTAATCAGGGATAACTTTAAGAAACCCCCCCCTCAGCAAAGGTGTAAAATCTTGGTGAATCTTTCCTTTTATTTGAAAAATATATTAATTTTCCTTGGCGAATCTTATGCACATTATTCAAAAATTTGTAAAATCCTGGTGAATCTTAATGGATAATTGGTAAAAAATAATAATCACATTGGAAAATCCTAGTGAATAATCACTAAAATGGTTCATTAAAATGGCGAGTCTCTCCTTTAAAAATTTGCATACTTGGTCGGCACAGTTCCCCCATATTTTTTTTGTTTTTTTTAATATTGAAGTAGGGGCCCAGGGGTGATAGCCACTGGCAGGGTCAAGGGGGTAGAGCCCCCTTGTGGGGGTCGAGGGGGAACGCCCCCTCGCGGGGTCCGGGGATAGCGGCCTCGGCGTGCTCCTGTCGTGATATAGGCGAGGTCAAGGGGCAGGGCCCCTCGCCACCAAGCATAAATTCACTATTGAAAATGCATTGGAGCACACATGGATCAACTGTTTTTAAAAAATCTCACTTGAAAATCGGATGACTACAAGTTCATACCGTGAGCGAATATCGGCATGAGTGAACATCATCGGTGGGACACTTAGGGATGTCCTGCCGATACAACGATACAGAGCTTTGATTGGATGTCTTTCTGGGAGCTTCACGTGAATATTGTAGATTCCCTTCATGATTCTCCGGAATTACACAAGTGGTGTACCTGTGCCTTGGTGGACCCTAGGTGGAGTATGGAAGCCTTATCGGTGTGAGTTAACATCATTGGTGGGATAGTTAGGGATGTCTCGCCGATACAACAATTTAATATGCACTTAGTGAATTTCATGACTTAGTGAATTCCGTGACTTTATATGCACGTGCCTTTTAAAAAGGTTGTTGAGTCCCGAAATTTGTTTTGGGCCACATGATCAAATCTAATCGTGTGGCCCAAAACAAATTTCGGGCCTCAACAACCTTTTTAAAAGGCACGTGCATATAAAGTCATGGAATTCACTTGCAGCCATTCTATTAAAAAGCTAATCGATGACAATACATAATAAAACTATTAAAGGCTAAAATATCCCTAAAATGAAATGGTAAATTATTATTAGTGGCGAATATACCATAAAAATTCATTGTAAGAATATAAAATTACTGGTGAATATAAGTAATATTTGTAATTACAGTATAAACTACTGGCGAATCAAATCCGATGATGTGTTGTTTAAAAAATAATACATTGGCGAATTAATCGAGACAAATTTTTTTTTGTAAGAACCCGGCGATTCGGCATCCTTTCTAGCCTGTATTATTCACCATTTTTGGAGGTCCTGATTTCAAATATTTCACCAATTGGCGAAGATTTTCCACTAAAGTTATCCTTGTATTTAATGTTCCTTACTCTTACTATCATAATAGATGTCCTTGAGAGTGTCCAACATAATTTTTAGTTGTGAAGTGACTTAAATGTAAAATGTAATTATAATCATTTGAATCATGTGGAATATCTTGGAAATATTGCAATCATCATGAGAATGATCATGTTAGTAACATGTGATACACAATTCTAATTGTAATCATTATAATTGCAATCATATAGAAAAGTATATAATTTTTTTATCAATATAGTAGGGTAGTGGAAAATGCCAAAAGATATACCTCTCAAATAGGGGACACCATCAAAATATGTAAAGTATATAGACATCTATGTAGAAAAAAAATATCCAAATCTCAACCAATAATATTATATGGATTATCATCTAATAGATTGTTGTCATCTTATTTATGAGATTCACAACCATCTTTAATGTTTTGAATTTTATCATGATATGATGTCATTGAATGTGCTTGATTTATGTGGAATATGAGAAAGACCCTTTGTAATATTTTTATTGTACTTATGGAGTCAAATTCACTTGCTATTTTTTAGTATTCCATTTTTTCTTTGGAACTCATATTGAAATAACACCTTTAAAAGAGGCGACAATGAGATTGTTGAAAGTTGTTTTTTTATTCTTCTTTGGAGCATAGGGAGGAAATCATCTTTTCTTTGGTACATATGAAGGAATGATGTAATACTATTCTTTCTTTATTGGTGGAGACAATGATTTATAAGTTGGTTTTTTTGCTAGAGGAGTATTAGAAGGCAATGAAGAGGGCTTCATTTTCTCCTTATTTTCCTTGTTAAATTTTTCTTGATCCTTTTGTTTCACATGCATTTGTTATAATTAATGAATTCTATCTTTGGTTTCATAAGGAGCTTCTATTTGATTTTCCTTACCTTTGCATTGATAACAAATGTTCTTGAGTGTGACAATATAATTTCTAAGTTTGAAGTAGTTGATTTGAAAATGGGTACATGTGCATCTCTCATCACTTTCACAATTTTCTCTTGACAAACATATTTTAGGCATTGATGCATCATAGAGAGTATCCCATGAATAATTATTGTTACTAACATCTCCTGAGTAAAATATAAAATATAGCCAATGAAGGAATGATATTGAAAAATTAATCTACCTCCTTAAGCTCCATGTTAAGAGAAAAGATAATAGTTCTGAAAGTGCCCACAAGAACGTCATTGGTTATGTTTAGAGCAAGACATAAATGTGTATAATTATCTAATGCTAAATTTTTAATTATATGAAATTATTTTATGCATATGTTATACTAATTGCCTAGATTAATGTCAATACCTTCACATTGTTGACCATGAAGAAAACCACGACCATAAAGTGGACCACAATAATTGTGGTTTTGGATAGCCTCATAAAATGAAATAATTGAAGGTACATAGCCTGAGGTGAAATTTTATGAGTAATAGCTATAAATGTTTTTGTAGATGTGTGGGAAGAGAAACATACATGTTTTCTATCCATAGGGTCTTTATTCATATGTGTGTACATCATAGAAATAGTAGGATGATTGAATACTTATTAGTGCTCAATATTGTTATAATGTGTATGCAATGGAAAAATATTAGCATAAATTGCAAATTTTGTTTTAGTGGAGCAACCAAACAATTTCCCCCATCATTCACACCATAACAAGAATCACATTACTATCAATGAGATCTATAATTTTATGCTTGATTACCATAGAAGTATATGTATCATTTTTGTTAACTCTATAAAAATTGTAGAAGAATTATTCATTATTTAACTCTTAATTAATCCTCTAAAGAAATCCAATAGATTGATGAAATTAAGGCTAACCAAATTATTATGAAAGTTTGAAGCACATTATCCAATGGTTTGCTAAGCTTTGTAAATTTTCTAGGCTCTTAATGTTTGAATGATACAAAATTAGATGTGGTAAACATTTGATTGGAACAATATTTAGATTTTTTCGTGTCATTTCCTTTTTTAAATGTAATTTTATTTTGACATCTAGAAGGGTTGGAGGAAGTGAGGGAGGCCCCATACTTCCAACCATTAGATTCAAATAGTTAAAGTTCAAGATTTTTTACATGAACACACAAATTTTACCACGTAAATATTGAAAGCTAATTCCATTGTCATTAGTAGAATCATTGGGAACATTTAGTTAAATTTTTTAGTTGATGCTAAGTCCATATTGACATATAAGGGTTGTAAGAAAGTGGTGGCTAGCTTGTCAAAATAATGGATAGAAATAGGAGCTAAGGATTAAAAGTATTCAAGGGCATAGTACTTAGGGTTCATGGAAATAGTTTAGGTAAGACTTTATCTTCATATGCAATATCTAGACATGTATCATTGAGAGCTCATAGACAAACATTGTGGTCACCTTTTCCATAAAATACTCAAATATAGCTACAAGAAAACCAATGAGAAATGGGTGTTTAACAACCTCAAATGCAAAAGGTGTGCAATGTGGAGGATTATATGTAATAGAGTTAGAGCTACTATTTTCCTCTTGAGTTGAGCAAAATAATTCACTAGTGTATTGAAGGTTTACAAGTGGAAGTAGTAGTGGTATGAGAAGTATGGGTAGAATGAAGTATGTCCAAAGAGAGTGAGAGGTAAGAGGGAATGAAATGGTAGTGTAAGGAAAAATCATACTATAAATGCATAGTTTCCATAGGATGACAAGGACAAATGGTAGAAGGAATAGTGGTAGTACTTCCATGGGTGTGAGTAAATACTATTCAAGTTTAACTTAGAACTCTAACTTTAACATAGATCATCATAATTTAATAGCATCACAAGTCACACACATAATACACATCTAAAAAATAGTTATTTCACTAATTTCAACCTAAACATATACCTTATCTAAACCTCCCTCAACTCCCTTAAACTTAGACAAGTTGCAACTACCTTTGAACACCCCTCTATCCTTTATGCTTTGATGGATGTCCATTCCTTATTCCAAAGCTCCCATTTGGCATAGGGTTGTAGAGTCTAGCTTTACACCTACCAATTGTATTTGGTTGCAAAGTCTCTAAAGACTTTTCAAAAAATCCATTTTTTTAATATCCTTCCATTAGGGTGTTCCATGAGAACATGTTTCTTTGAGACATTATGTCAAACAACTCATGTGCCTAGTTCCACATTTTGCATATCTTGCAATCACAACATTCTGTCAAACAATTTGTGTGCCTTGTCTATGCTTACACTTTATGCATACACCTCTAGTAGGGTAGTTGTAGCTACAACATCTGACAAAATCCCTTTATCTATGATGGATGTCCATACCTTGTTCCAAAGCTCCCATTTTCGCACAGGCTGGGAGGATGATAGCAAAGGTTGTAGAGTCTGGCTTTACACGTATCAAATGCATTTGGATGAAAGCTTCTAAATCCTTTTTGATAGACATATTTTGTGCATATCCCACAATCAAAGCATACCATGAGTTCACATTTCTTTGAGCATTCGAGCAACCAGTTCATGTGCCTTGCTATGCTTCCACATTTTGCACAAATGTCTACCTGAGAATTTCCAATTGTAATATGAGACAATAATTATCCTATTCCGATTTGATGGATACCCATAACCTATTTTGAAGCTTTCACTATCGCCGCTACAACAACCATTTGTATAAAACAACTAAGGAGTTAGAATGTTTTATGCGATCAAATGCATCCATGGGACCTCGCGCAAGAATAATTTGAATTTGAAGTTAACTGCGACTACTATTTAAACAGAAACAGACATTGGCGAGAGAAATGAATGCTGACAATAGGAAGGGCCCACATGTACCACCTAAGCGGTCAAACCAACTTAGAGTGTGTCGGTTAAGCTACGCTAGTCAAAGACCGACTGAAGATATGCAAAATAAAATTTTCTACACAATGGTAAAATTGGTAGAGGGTTAGATTGACCTTCTACTAAATTATCACTAAATACCTAAACCTCATATTCTAATTAAATTTTTTTCTACCACTATTCTATCTATTAGAAGTCAATTGTGCACATTTTTGGCAACATGTTGTTATATCAATATTCAAAGATTTTCAATTTGAATTTACTTTCATAGAGGATAACCATTAGGGAATGAAAGTATTATTACACAATTTACTTTTTAATTCATGAAAAAATCTAACTAATCATCATATAGGTCACTTTCATTTTTACAAATGTTGTATTTGATCTTTTTCATCACCATTAATTTAGTTCACCAAGGAGGTTTACATGAGAGAATCAATTCACATTTCTATTTGACAAGCTCCATGATTCTATTTATAGAAACCACCTTGAAAAATTCAAAGGCTAAGAAGGTGAAGGTGACTAGCTTTTTAAGGAAATTTTTTGTTAGATCATTTTCCTATGCCTTTGATCAACTCCATGTGACATATTAGGCTCATGACAATGGAGAGTGATCCTACAAGAGTCAAAATTGATCCATACAATTTTTTTGGTAATAAGTTATACTCTTAGATGTTCATTAAATTAAGACAAATAATTTCATGATAATAGTGGTATAATTAATCATAAAGCTAAACTATCTTTCCTATTAATAATACTGGGAGACATTCTACAATTGTAGCAAGTGGTGGAGTTTAATGGCATGAGTGTGTTAACAAAAATCTCTTACCTTTTACCTTAAGTTTGATAGCCATTGCACATCAAAATATAAATATTTAATAATAAACATAATATTTTCAAAATAAGCATCACATAAAATTTATATCTCCATATATGTGACAAATAAAATAACTTTTAGGTAAATAAAATATCTCCAAATTAATATCTAAGTATGTTTTTTCAATAGATGCATTTAAGATATATATACTAGTTTAATTATTACAAAGATTTAAATATAATAATCTAATATTAACAGAATATATTTTACAAGAATAAAAAACACAAAATTATATCATATATAAATATATATAATATATATACAAAAATTCTGACATATATTAAAAGTTTATCTAACTTACAATAGACCCTACAATAATAATCTATGTAAATCTCAAAGGGATTTTGATTTTAAAATAAATGAAATGTATTGTTAAATTATGGGAGACCTAGTTATTTTATATCTTTATTTTTGAAGGGTCTATTGGATTTAAGTGAGTTAGAAGTATGCCACCAAAGAATGATAGACCCAATTTATTATCATAAATTACTTTAAGACAATTCTAATTATATGCTTTAATTTTTCTTTTTTTTACTTTTTTTTAATAGGTATCTATATTATCATTTATAAAATAATATTTACGCATTGACTAAAAAAAGTGGGTGGAAAAATTCACAACCCCAAGAGATCATATAGGACTAAATCTTGGAGCATAAAAGCATAGAAACAAATAAAATGCTACTAGCAGCTATATAAGTAGCATAGGGGGAAGGAGGAGGATTCTTGGGCACTACAATTTTTGCATACATCAATGGGGTTCAAGCTAGAACTTCTCAATTTTCTAAATTGTTTCCCTTCTAGTTTTTCCGATGCTTCATCCTTTTTAAATGCAATTTCAAATCAACAAATAATCATATAGAATAAATGAATGAATTTACAAAATATTTTAGTCATCAAACTTTTATTTATTTATTATTTTAAATTAAAGGAACTATTATTAATTTATTATATATATATATATATATATATATATATATAATGTATTTGATAATATATAAAATTAAATAAGCAATTGGATTTAAGTGAGTTAATAGTATGTGAATAAAGAATGATAAACCCAATTTATTATTGTAAATTACTTTAAGACAATTCTAAGTATAGGCTTTAATTTCTCTTTTTGTTTACTTCTATTTTTTGAATAGGTATTTAGATTATAATTTATAAAATAATATTACACATATTTACCAAAAAAAGTGGGTGGAAAGAATACCCCCAAGAAGCCATATAAGGCTAAATCTTGGAGCATAAAAATATAGAAACAAATAGAATCTTACTAGGTAGGTAAAGAAGTAGTAGAGGGGAGGGGAAAGATCTTGGACACTCGAATGTCAACTTACATCAATGGAGTCCAGAGTGAGACTTCTCAATTTTTTTAAATTGGCTCCCTTCTACTTTTCCACATGCTTTGTCTTTTTGTAAATACACTTTTAAATCAATAAATAATGACATGGAATAAATAAATGATTTAACAAAATATTTTGTAGTCATGAAATTCTTATTTAATTATTCTTCTAAATTAGAAAAATTATTATTAATTTATTCCATCTAATTTAAGTGGCTTAAAGATAAATAAAGTAAATCATTATATTTTCATATTTTTTTAATATTATAAAAATAAAATAAAATAAATGTGTTGGATGAAATAAAATAACATATAAAATTAAATAAACAATTTCTTTTTATTACATTTTGATAAAAAAAATTATAATTATATACTTAAAATATATCTTTTTCAAAAATATTAAAAATTGTATAATTTTTTTTTTTTATCTATTCAAACATCTAAATACATATGTAATCATACTTATTAATTAATTGAAATCAAAATACAATTTATTTTTAATTAATTAATAAATACATCAAATGTATGCCCTCAAATCTGATTAGAGATTTGACAAATTTATCTAAAATAAATATAATTGTGTAAATAAAACACTTTTTAACTCGGAGACTCAAGACTCGCCGTACCTAATATGCAACAAAACATTTCAATTTCTTCTTAACAGTTTGGATGTGGATTCTTCTGCTATGGCAGTCCTTGTGACACAGGGTACCTATTTGCAACTTTCTTTGTTGTCCACGAGACTGATGGTAGGCTGTTTGATATGCAAATGGTGTGGAGTTCAAACAGAGACCACATGGTGCAAGAAAATGGAAACCTAACACTCACCTCCATGGGAGAACTTGTGTTAAGGAACTTTGATGGCACTCTCGTGTGGTCTACAAATACATCCACCCAAGCTTTTCAAAGGATGGCGATACAAGAATCTGGAAACCTTGTTCTCTATAACACCTCCAGTATAATCATCTGGTAGTCTTTTGATTATCCAACCGATACCCTTCTGCGAGGGCAGAAGTTAAAGGTGGGACAGAGGCTTACTGCAAACATTTCTCCTAAGAATAAAAGCCAAGGTCGTTTCTATTCTACCTTGCTTCACGATAGCTTTGCTATGTTTACAGCCTCTGCACCGGCTAAAATGTATTTCAGATATCCCACGCCACGTGCAGGCGTGGAGTTAACTTATATCCAGTTCGACAATCTGTCCATCTCTATGTATTTTCAAGGAGGACGATTGTCATCAAGAAATTTATCCATGCCCAAAAGCTGCCTTTACTTTAAATTTGATTCAGATGGACATTTGAGGGTCTGCTCCGTCCTACAAACAACAGGAAGATCTTCCGTTGACTATTTGCCAATATTTGTACCAGTGGCAGAGTGCAATTATCAAATGGTCAGTGCAGCTGTCCAAGAGATGGTAATGCTTTTAAACCAGTTGATGACACAGAACCCAATTTAGGTTGCGTTCCGCGTGTTCCTCTGGTGTGCTCAGAGACAAGTAGGCACCACGGTCATCACTTTTTGGAACTGGAGAACGTTTCCTCCTTTACTTATGTTTATGAAAATTCTTCGACGCCAGGTTTGGTGTCAAGAGATGCATGTAAAAAACTTTGCTTCGAAAACTGCTCTTGCAAAGCTGCTTTTTTCAGGTACGGGTCCAATTTTTCTAGTGGTTATTGTTGGCCGGGCTTAAACATCACACACTAAGCGTTTAACCGCTTAGGTGGATGTTGCGGGGCCCTTTTCAACTATCCCATTTCTGTTCGCTGTTTCCGTATCCGTTAGATCCGTGCAATTACTTAAATGAATTCCTGTAATGTGTTTAAATTGTTTCTCCCGCTCACGTGAATGCCGGTAATGTGTTTAAATCCTTTCTCCCACCCACCTGCACCGTAGAATCCTGCGCTGCACTCACACTAAACAGGTTTCCAACTTACATCAGTTTTCATTTGCCAGTGGAAAGTTGGACTTCGCTATCTTTGCCAGCATCCTCCCTACCTGTGCTACGATGGAGCTTCAGAACGGAGCATGGACATCCATCGCAGGATGTAGGAAAGATGAATTTTCTCAGATGTAGCCGTAACTGCCCTGGTAAACATATATGCAAAATGGGGAAGCATAGACAAGGCACATGAACTGTTTGACATAATGCCTCTAAAAAAATTGTTTTCATGGAATGCCCTGATGGTAGGATATTCACAAAATGGATTTGTTGAAGAGGCTTCAGAAACTTTCAAGCAAATGCAATTAGCAGGTGTAATTCCAGACTCTAAAAACTTTGTCAGCGTCCTTGCAACTTATGTCGAAATGGGAGCTTTGGAACAGGGTATGGATATCAAAGGATAGAGGAATCTTGTTAGATGTTGTAGTTGCAACCTCTCTTGTAGAGATGTATACAAAGTGTGGAAGTATACGCAAGGCAAGCGAACTGTTTGACAATGTGCCTCAAACAAATTTGATTTCATTAAATGACATGATTATAGGATATGAACAAAATACATTTTTTGACAAAGATTTACAAACTAAATAAAATTAGTTAAACATTGCAGATGGAAATGGAAGTATAGATAAGGCACGTGAATTGTTTAATTAAATTCTTCAAATAAATGTGGTCACATGGAATGAGTTGTTTGCAAGGTATGCATAAAATGGATTTGGTGAAGATGCTTTCAAAATGTTTGAATTAATGAAGCATTTGGGAATATATACTAATATTATAGTATATAAGCTTTTTTGTTTTCTATGTGCATGCAACCATTCAAGTTTATTGGAGGAGGGTTGTACATATTTCAATCACACAAGTAACCCTTATTGCATTACACCTATTATCGATCATTGTGTGCATGGTTGAGCTTCTTGCGTATGTTGAGTATCTTGAGGACACCCTAAACTTTATCATTAAGATGCCAATTAAACCTATGGTAGCTCTGTGGATGTGTTTTCTTGGTGCTTGCAAATCACATGCAAATATATGTTTAGGGGTTATTAAGACTTAAAAACAAAAATAGGATTTAATATTGCAAAGGAAGCTAGTTTGGAAGGATTGCTTTGATAGAGAAATTCCCATTAAGGGACTCTAAGACTTATTATAATTAATTCAAACAACAACCTCCCATACTTAAATTCTTTGAACTTTAGATCATTAAATCTTGCAAAGAGCCATAGGATAGTGGTTTCAATCTAGGCAATTAGTATTTACCTCAAATATTTTTGCTAATGCATCCTTTGATTTATCCATGAGGTTTAATAGTTAGCTCTTAATAAAATTTAGCCCATGTAAGCCTACACTTTATTGGTACCTTAGGAGTGGCCTTCTCATCAAGAAGGTTTTTGAATAGGGAGTGCATGTAATATAACCTTGTACTTGATAATGCATTGAGACACATTTTATATATTTTTCATGCTTTTCCTTACAAGTCTTATTTACAAACCATATTTCTATGATTACTTTCCTAGTTCATGATTTATTGAAGTGCTTGATCTAACGTATTTTAAGTGTTGAAAGTAATTTGAAAAAAAAATATCAAATTCTTGTTCTTTAATATGGAATTACTCTAGCTATTATTTTTTTATGAAATTTAGTAGAACAATCATGTGATTCTATTCACTTTTCAAGCTCATCATATGCTACTTAAAATGCACATATACACTTACTTGGAAAGATAACATCCATCCTAATAATGTAGGATTATGTTATTCTTTTTCCTTATTAATAGTTTGCAAAGCTAGCTAGAGACATGTTTTTCCTAGCATACACACACAATTTTCCAAAAAAAAATGATGAATCCCTTTATTTATTTTCAAGCTTATTGATCAAATGTTCTTCTAGCTTGAAGTGTTCTAGTCTTCCTTGGTTCTTGATGAGTTGGTTACATTGTAAGATCTAAATTTCTATGCTAGTTAGAATTTTTTCCAATACACGAGGTATTAGTTTTGTGGTGTCAAGATGTGATTTGGGTTCTCAGATCCACCTCTTGTTTGTATTTTCTTTCCTAGCTATTCTCTAAGTTGTTATAGTTAGAATTATTGAGCTATTTAGAATTCTTGAGCTAGTTATAATTTTTTATTTTAGTGTTTATGGAGACCTTTTATGCTATGTTACTATTTGTTCATACATTAGAAAATTTTATGTTACTATTTTCTCATACGTTAGAAAAGTTTCTAAGTGTTCATCATGATATTAACCCCTTTAAACTCTCATAAAAGCATTAAATAATCTTATAAATAGCTTGGAAGTTGTTTTGGAGTATTTACAACCTCTACAAACCCTCCTTGAAGCATTGAAACCCTTTATTATCTTACAAAATAATATTTTTTGTCAAGAATTTAAATTTAAAGAATGATAAGAAGGTAGTTTAGAATGAGGGTTTGAACAAGGATTATTGGATATATGGCCTACCTTGAATACAATATTATATTCCCTTTGGTAGATCACTAATTACATTATATTTTCTTAATAATTTTGTGGCGAAAATTGATAGTTTGGTATGTGTTGCAAACTCTCACCTAGCTATAATGATAGAGCTATAATTGTCAACTAGGAGCCGCAACCCTTATAAAAGCTATACAAGGAGTTTTTTGGTGTCTAACACCGACTACAAGGTTTGACACATGTGATCTATGATATCAAAATCCCCCTATAGTTGTTGAAAGGAGACAACTAGATTATTACTATGTGTGTTTAGTGTTGGAATATGGAATTTTTTTCGGAACATCTTTTTTGGTTGGATTTTAAGCTTAGGGTTAACTAATTGTAGTCATTTACAACCTCAATCTGAATCTCAATGTAAGGAAGCACCATACTTGTAAAAACCATTTATTTCTACATGCAAATCTTGATAAATATATCCTAATATTTTAGGAAATCAAGATAAAATATGTTGTATATATGCATAACTCTTCAACAATGAACATAGATAGAATTACAAGGGTTTAGTTTTTATAAAGTCCTAAAAACATATTATTTTAGTATGGTAATTTGTCTTTTGACATGCATGCAAGTATAATCATGTAGGATCTAATAAATTTGAATTTCTTTGTGTAGTTGGAATTCTTATTTAAAGGTCAACATAATTTTTTAGATCCAAAAAACTCATTCAAGCCAAAAAAAGCTTATTTCATATTAATCAACATTTCACCATTAGAGTGTAAGTATGGTTGTGGAGAGAAATATTTTTTTTTATCATTTTTACATGAGTGTTCTACATAGTAAAGGTGCTTGTTTTCTTTGGTTGGTCAACATTCAACACTAATAAAAATTTAAAATAACCAAGTGAGGAGTATTTTCACCAAACCCTAGATAGTGACTTATCTTTTCCTTACCAACTCTGTGATTATAAAGAGAAGTGTGAAAAATCATTCCTCACAAGGGTAATATTCTACTAATAAAGAAGAAAGATATGTCACAAAACCAAGTGGAATAGTCAAAACCATTTGAGAACAACCATGTTGTTGACAATAAATGATATCCAGGAACTATTACTACAACAATTACAAAGTAAGTTAACCTAATAAATAATGCAACACAATAGAACTTAGTTACTTAGCCCATAAATATACCATCAAAAATAATTCTTGTCACCTACAATAACACTATCAAACATGTGCACAAGATATTATATAATGACTAATGGACTATAGTCTTGCTTAGGCTATCCTAATAGCATCATGGGGAATATTACACTTTTAGAATATTTTTATGGTATCCATAGAGCTATTATTGACACTGGGAATTGTCAAGAGGGAGTTAGAGACAACAAAGAAGAATATAATTAAGTGGAGTTTATGATGGAAAGATATAAAATACAGTCATGCATTACTTCTACAATTTTTATGCCTCTTATGAACATGAGTTATAACTCTTTCATGGCATCTAGTAGGAGTACCAATGTTTCCATAAGATAGCAATCATACTATGTTATTATCATAATTATACAAGATACTTATTTAATTTCTTATTTTTCTATCATAGATAACAACAATATGACAAAAGGATACTCTTAGGAAATCATTAAAGCCATAAAAATTTAGGATTTTCATGGTTATTAAGGCTACTATAGATCTTATAGGATGGTCATGTGCTTGCATATTTTTATTAAATTTATCCTAATAAATAATAATAATAGGTTCTATGTAGGATTTTAGTAGGTACTAAATTATGTTGATTTCCACCTTGTTGTAAGACATCAATTAAAAGTCAGCCATGAAATAAGAGGATTATCTCAACAAGGGTAAGAGTTTCATAAACACTAGTATCAAGATGAAGATCATTTCATTTAAAACTCTACCATTTCACTCTTATAGGATTGTAATAACCAATTGGCTAGTCCTGTATAATATAAGAGGCTTTTCAAGATAGTTTATCACTTAAAAATTCCATACCATGTCACAAATATAGACCTAGATATGGTCCCAAAATACATCTAGTATCACTAAGATAACCTTATACTTAAGTCAAAATGTTTTAATGAATAACATATACAATTGTCCTTGTTTGATTTTATTGAGTGTGAAGTTGTAAACTAACTATTTTTTTCAAAGATAAGGTCCTCATCTTAGTAATGAAGGATGTCAAGGCATAGCAATCTTTATGATTATTATGTACCTTAAGCATAGACTTTTAGCTCATTCCCATTCATTGCTACGAAACCACCTTGAAGAATATTACAAGAAATGAAGGAAGTTGGGATGCTAGAAAATATTTTAGTACTACTGTGGATCATCTTATTCTAGTAAGGAAGTCCCTAGGTCACATGATATAATTGAAATCTATGAGGAAATCATGATAAAATTTTGAAGACTTATAAATGAGGAGGACAATCACATGAGTGATGAAAATCATAGTATTAGAAGGACAATTAAGGGACACCATCCAATAAGTCTTAATGCCTTAGCCTTATGTAAAATACATAATACATTATCTCAAGTCTATTATATAGCCATAATCATAATAGACATAGTTACTCATATGGTCACACCAATCATGGATGTCCTTAATCTTAGAAACATTATTATTGTATGATGTGTTATATGGGTCTTCTCAAGTCAAAAGCATCATGGTAACCAATAAAATTTAATAAATATATAAATTTGATACACCCCATTGTGTATCTATAAATTATTATTACTTTTTATGAATAAATATGATTTTAATGAATGATTATGTTTTACGGAACTCCAATGAATGTATGAGATGAATGGATATGTATTAGGAAGTGATTTATTTTTAGTTGATTTATTATGCAAATGATATATGATAAATATGATTTTCATGTTATCAACTAAATTTTTTTATGATGCAAAGCACACACACAACAAGCTTTGATTGAGTATTTTTAACACATGTTGGGTAAGAAATCCCACAACTCAAGATGCGGCGCTATGAAAAGGGAGAAATTTGTTGAATGATGCATAGTAGATCAGAGGGAAGGAAATGTGGTGAATTTATTAGCTCTCTTTCAGATTTGAGACTCTCTTTTTCTGTATAAATAGGGGTCAATGGGCTCCTTTTTTGGTCATTCATGATAGATGTTATCATAGTTGTTCATTGTGTTCATTTTCTATTCATTTGTGATGGTTGTTGGTATCCATTGTTGTTATTTTTGCTGAGTTAATTATGTGAGAGTATTTGAGATTGAGAGTAGTTATTTGTGAGTTAGAGGAAAAATATTATTGAGAGTAAGAGAATATTGATTGGATAGATTGGGATAGGTTGAGTTGAAGAAGGCAACAATTTAAGTTTTGGCATTGATCTAGAGTTGCAAATTCTTTGTGGGAGCTTTATATTTCTAGGCATGCTTAGTTATTTTATCACTTACTCTTTTTTATGTTGAATCTATGTTTTTTGTTGATTAATTGTGAGTGGTTGTACAAGTGATTGATTTTTTATCATAGATGTTGAATCAATCTTGTGCATATAGTTGGATTGGATAATTTATTTTGTGGTATCTTATTATTATGATACATATACATAGTTATTATGGTTGTCATGATTGTATGGTGTAAGAATGAAAAAATATCTAGAAGGTATATATGCGATACCTAGTTTATTGTATGCTACTTATATGCTTGCATGAATTATGATGATAGTAATGTAAAGGGAATAATATAATGCTAGACACATTATTTCATCATTTATAGGATAAGATGATATGTAAACCATGTTGGTAGTTTATCCTGGAGTGGTCATTCATGTTTCCTTGGAAGTAAGAAGTCAGTTTATTCCTTGGGTGAGGATAAAGGTTGGGATTAATCTATTTGGTCAATTAGATCAACTAAGTGTGACATCACTTTTTGAAATGGAATCTTGTTATTTTTATGGATGTCAAACCTAGTCAAGAGCTAATTAAGGTTAATAGAGTTTCCAAGTTGAGAAACGGGGTGGGTGAACATACGAAATCACTCAAAGTAAGTACTAAGCATTGATATTTATTATATATGATAAATCTCTGGCCAAAGTAAGTGTAGTTTCCACTGCATACACTTTGTTAGTTCACTGTGAACCAAGATTACATAGCTAGTAGCGAGTTTCATGCATGTTAGACGAGTATCCAGTGTATGGAAACACTCGTTATGTAGGACACAACACCATGCTCAAGTAGGATTTATATTAGAGGGTGTTCATACCAATCTCTTCATTGAAGGGTAGGGCCATCCTATCGGATAGAAAGATGTACAGGGGACCACTTAAGTCTGTGATTGGAGGAAAAGAACTTGGGTAGTGCTCTCCCTCATGCAATTGGTAGTCAAGACTTGTGTGAAACAAAATAAGATGAAGATATGTGTTCCAGTTGAGCATAACTTGACCAATATGTTCTTGTACATTAAGCTCTTGTAAGCTTTCATTTGTAATTATGCTATTGCATCTATTTGGAAAATGTATATGAAAGATGTATTCATTACTTGGGATTATGTTTAATGTTACTTTATTCATGCAATATAATTTGTAATGGGTTCATTTCAAATGCGTATCTATGTTATTGAATTAGAAAATTTTACTTCGATGTGTTGGTGAACTTGATATTTTCTCATACATGGGTTAAAAATTAGGTGAAAACAATAGGGTAAAGTTTGGGCATGTTACTAAATTATTGTTGAACTATTATAATGTCTTACCTTATTAAGGGGAAATTTTCATCATCAACACCAAAGTTAATCATGGTACTTGGGACCTTACTACCCTCAAGCTCTAACATTAACCTCTAGACATATTGATAATCATCATTACACTAATAATTATCATAAATGAGAGAAGTGTTAGATCATGATGAATTCCATGAGCCTTATCATCCTTAGGACAATAATAACTCCATTAATAATCCAATACTATTGAAGAATTGTCATCACTTGGTTTAATATTTTATTCATAAAGACTATCATAAAGATGGGAGAATATAAGTAGGAGATATTTTCCTCCACAACGTGTCAATTTTTTTGATATTGATATTTGACTCGTAAGAATACACGATTGAATCTTGATAGAAATATCAAAAAACAACACATGGGAGAATATGTTTAAATATACAAAATCTTTTCAAACATATATATAAATTAGGTTGTCATCAAGGAAGGATGCAGTCATTGCGACATAACACTTTTGCATAGTTATAACTTCACTTCATTGTGTAATCATAAACAATTATCCTGAAAGGACTACTACACTATACTCATAACAATAATCACACCAATTTTGTGATAGTAAAAAAAACCTTTATTATCTAGAATGTTTTCATCAACCCATGGGCACTATCATGTCCTATTTTGACAATTAATTTAGGGTAATAATCACGCCTTAACTACCAAAGGAGTATTAATACAAATACTATAGTCAAAGTGTCATGGAAGAAATGGTGTCATCATAGGAATTTTACAATCAAGGTTGATTGTCCAAGTATATTTAAACCATTATTGTCTACACACAAGGAGACAATCATCAACATTCAAAGGGACTTCAAAAACCACACTAGATTCAAGGTTAGTCATATTTTTAATCAAAATCCTAGCTAAACCATAATAATGATAATGGGTCAATCTAGATTTTATCCAATAGAAGCAAGGGGTTTCCATTATCGTAGAAGATATTTATTGTATCAATTTTGTTATAAAAGATATCCAACATTCAAATTTTGCAAACTCATTATATCCTACCATAATAGGTAGAGGGGTGATTATGTACAAGGTTATTGATTTTGATGTTGCTCCAAGTAACTAGGAAGATGGGACCATAAAACCTTTAGACACTATCATGTATGATTAGATGCTCCTAGTTAGTGAGTCAATCAATCACATGCCCATGTCTTATGCACTTGATTGTCACTTAAATTGATGATGTCTCACTTTGACAATTAATCCAAATAAAAGGACTGTAGAAAATGATGAGGGTAATTGTGAGCCCTCATCTCCCATTTCCTACTAGTCAAGCATCTTTCAATTTACTTGAAGTGTTCCTCACCTTTTATTTTTCTCTTTCTCTACCTTATCCAAATTTTAATTTCATACATATGCAGTTTTATGAAAACAATTTAATTAAATGTTCGTGTTATCATAAAATAAGTCCTTGATAGATACCCTAATAGTGTATATGCACTTTGTGCATCTAATTTTATAAAGTCAACATCATGGTCTAGATTGCCAAATATTCAAAATAAAAACAAAACCATTTTTTTTCTTACTAGAATCTGACAATAAAACCTTGTTCCTTCATTATTAGTGCAGGCATGACAATGCACATTATTATAGTGAAAGCCTATGTTTTAGATTACTTTATTTAGCATAACCAATAATCTTCACAAGAAATTTTTGTCTATTTAAAATGATGGAAATAATTCACGTCTGTCACAACAATTTCTCTTGCAACAATCTTGGAGATAAATCCCATTGTAGTGTGTGAATCAACACATATTGAAGGTTCTTAATAACTGTAATAGTTGTTCTTGGGATGCATCTAACAAACCAAAACCAACCAACTTTTCCCTATGATGATAGAGAAATAACCCATTTCCCTCCTTTTCCTCACTAAGTACATTTCTTGAACTTGGGAAATACCCTGTTGCCTTCATCTCTCAAGCCAATCTCTCCAACTTTGCATAGATCTCCGATGTTTATGGAGGGGGGCTATCCTGTACACATAAAGCACAGACCATTTCATGGATTTAAATCCAACTATAGATAAGAATCCTATTGTATCCTTTGCCATTTATCAATCTTCTTACCATTTGAGCCTCACACCACTTACTCACATCTGCATAAATGTTTGAGAGAAGAACATAAGTCATAACATTTTTAGATTCTAATTAAAAAACATCATCACTATAAATACTCCTAAAACATATTTTTGTATGTAATTTAACCAATTTCATTCCCTTGAATTTTTTAAATCCTTATCAGGAAATCCATTTTGTTCATATCCTACAACCATGGAACCAAATTTATTTTGAGGCACATAGTAAAATAGTTTGCCTGCCTTGTGTATGCTTCCACACTTTACATACATGTCTACAAAGAAGTTGCAAATACTACAGCTGAAAAAATTCTTTTGTCCTCTATCCTTTGATGGAGGCCCATACCCTATTCCAAAGCTCCCATTTTGACACAGGTTGCAAGGATGCTAACAATTTTCTTAGAGTCTAGCATTACACCTACTAATTGCATTTTCTTGAAAGTTTCTAAAGCCTCTTCAATAGATCCATTTTGTGAATATCTTGCCATCAAGGCATTCCATGAAAACAATTTTTTTAGAGGCATTATGTCAAATAGTTCACATGCCTTGTCTGTGCTTCCCCATTTTGCATATATGTCCACCAGGGAAGTTACGACTACATTTGAAAAAATTCATCTCTCCTTCATCCTGCGATGGATGTCCATGCTCCGTTCTGAAGCTCCCATCGTGGCACAAGCAGGGAGGATGTTGGCAAAGATAACGAAGTCCAACTTTCCACTGGAAAATGAAAAAATAAATGTAAGTGGGAAACCTGTTTAGTGTGAGTGCAACACAAGATTCTATGGTGTAGGTGGGTGGGAGAAATGATTTAAACACATTTACCAACATTCACATGGGTAGGAGAAACAATTTAAACACATTACTAGAATCCATTTAAGTAACTGCACAAAACTAACAGAAACAAAAACAATGAACGAAAGTGGGATGGTTGAAAAGGGCCCCACAACATCCACCTAAGCAGTCAAATGGCCTATGTGTGATGTTTAAGCCTGATCTATTCCATGCACCTTAATAGGGTCAACAATTGCTTCTTCTCATCAATCTCTTTTCTCATCTGATCTATCCTATGCTCCTTCCATGTTATCTAGACCCAAAGGATTTGTTTATTTGATTATTTTCCTCTATAGGTTTTCTTTACCTTCTCTACTTTTATTACAATAGGTTTGGATGTTCAATAGGCCTTGATAGTCTGCTTGTAATCAGGCAATTTATATTAGTACATAAAATAGGCTTATTTCAAATCGTCTAAAATGGTTAGTTTGTCTATAATTAGGTAGCTGTTACCAAGCCATGCTCATAATACGACGCTCTCCTATGCTACTATTTATGTGTTTTATGGACTTGATACTTTCTCTTCAATTATTTGTTTATTTTTCGTCCAACTTTTCCATCCACCATTGTTGAATTAGAAATAAAATGTAAAATGGAATCTGCATTGTTCACATATACCATTCTTGAATGATTTTTCTATTATCCAATATTGAATTATAAGCATAAAAAGGAAAAATACAAAGTACCAATTACGTTGTCCATATGAGAATGGTCATAGACAAGTTACCAATAACTGGATGACAATGGGATTCTCGAATGAATTCTTCAGCTTCACACGTACCATTGTGGCATTTTAACTCATTGACAATGATATATTTTATATAAGCAATTTGATCCAAAAGTAAAATGGGTGCATTCCTAGTATATGGTCATAGTCAATTTTTGTTAGACAAATGATTACTTATAGTAAATTTAATGATAAGAAAGATAATATAAAATATTTAAATATTCGTAAATGAATTGGTTGTGGATCATTATGGTCATATTATTTATAATAATATTATTTTTTTATATATGTTTCTTTAAATTTTTCATTTTTAAAAAAAATATAATTATATCAATTTTTTAAACAAAGTTATGGTAGATAGAGTTTCGGTTAATGTACATATTAGAAATTTTTAAGGACAGAGAGTTTTTCTCCTACAATGGTTCATCTTTGTCTTCTTGTTATATATTTTTAACCTATATGAAATATAGTAAATGAGTTAAATTTAATCTAGTATCACAAGAGCTCCATCATACCTCTAAAATTTTCACATCCATCTTCATATATTTTCATATATAACTCTCTAATTTTACATTTATTTTAATAATTGTAGTCTAGGAAAATGCATACCCTTGCATTTTCACACTTGTTTGGGCCTGCCTTGCTTTATTTATCCCTATTTATGTTTTAATTGGTTCTATTTTGCATCCACAAGCCCAATGAATGCCATATTTTTATGGTTAATCCCAACAAACATCAATGGATAAATGATAGTTTAATGATTCTGGTTGTATGTCCCTGATTTTTGGACTGGGACTAATAAGACACCTAGGGCATCTTTGTCCTCCAAAGGTCTTGGGACCCTAATCTCAAATGCACCTTAGATGGGCCCCTTTTAGAGTATGTGCCTCGAGTTTCATGCCTCGAGACTAAGAAACCACTTAAGGCATCTTAGTCCCCCTTACCTTATTTTCGGGATTTAATTTCAAATCTTGGTAGGATTTAACCTCTTTTGATTAATGAATTCATATGTCAGCTCGGTGTGTTGTAATTTTGGGATATTAAGCATGAATAAGTATAAATAAAAAGTTCATCCATTCATTTCTATCCAATACTTTTGTGATGGCATTCCTAATAGCATACTTAAGTTCACAAGAGCATTCAAGAGCAATTCATCAAGCATTTGGGGCCATCATCAAGATTCAAACATTATATCAAGGATATTCTTGCATCATGTGTGTTTTGTTTTAGAGCTAACATTTCTGATGTAGGGTTCTGATTGAAGCAAGCAATTCAAGTCAAGATCTATCAAGCATTCCTTTGATTCAAGATCTACATTCATGCTAGCCATCTCACATGATTTTACAGATTTCACAACAAGGGTTTGGTGAGTTGCAACATAGTGTTTTTTTCATTCATCACTTCCCTCCATTTCATTTCATTTCAAGGTTTAATTACCAACAAGGGGTTTGAACAAGGAAAACCCCCATTTACTAACAATCAACAAGTTTTTCCTCTCTTGCATACTTGTGATTGCAAATATAGGTTGAAGACTTGAAGATAATTTGGAGTGCAAAGTTGGAAAGTTGCATTACAAAGTTGTCATCTTCACAAAAACTCACCTACATGTCAAATTTGGAAGTTTTAAAACCTAAGATCAGAGAAGAAGGAAATACAGATATCAAGCCTCAGAATCACATTCTGAAATTCCAAAAATTGAGATCAAGACTAATAAGACACCTAGGGTGTCTTAGTCCTCATGGAGGTATTTTGCAGAGATTCTTTCAGATCCTGTTTCAACATTCAAAGATTTTCCATCTATCCCGAAAAACGGAAATGAGACTAATAAGTCAGTAAGGGCATCTTAGTCCTCCATAACACCTTTGAGAAGAGCCCAACATTTGACTTTTTAAAGATTCAACCGAAACATAATCATGGTACCTCTAGTAGTTAAATAAAAAAATATCACTTGTTGCTTATAGAATATCATAATTTAATTTAAAATAAAACCTATATGCAACCTAAATGGACCAAATACCTATTTCTAACAATAAATCTTTGTTATCTTTAGGTTTTATATTCAACACAAATGGACCAATAGTTGAACACAATCAACTATTTATTGTTATAAAAACAACACATGATTATTTAAAATACATTTTATATATAAAAAAAAATGGACCAATAGTTGAACACTAAATTTTTTTGAAAATCCTTCACATTTAATGGGAAATAACATGGTATTTATTGTGCTTACCTTTTATATTTATGATAGGACAAACTATTAATATGAAATACTCCAATGCTTATACATTGCTATCCCAATAGTTGTACACATAGGAACAATATTTTTTCACTATGATAACAATACTTGTTTAAATGAGTGTCTTATTTTAATAAATGAGCATTTTATTTTATAAATAATACACTTATAATGAATAGTTATGATATTTTATTTGAGACAAAAAAAAAATTATTTCACTTATTCATGAATGTATTTATGTGTTTTTATATAAGGTTAATAAATTCTGATGTGTTCAACTATGGATCTATTTTGACAAACATTTAATTATTTATCTATTTACATGTGAACTATTTATTTATAAGATTATTTTTCTATTTACATGTGAACCATTTATTTATAATATTTAATATAAATATATGATAAGACTGATTATTACAAATATAAATGCTATAACAACAATTGAAACCCTACACAACTATTGACTTCATGTGAAAATGGAAGATTCTGCGAGGATTCATTGAATTTGTTTGAAAATTTGTAACCTTGTTTAATACGCAGCGAAAGGACCGGGGTGCTTGCCTAGATTGTCTGGTATTCGCGTTTCATGCACGAATATGCCATCTTTCACAAAATGGGAGTCTAATTAATTCTGATGAATTCCTCCTCACTGGCACACAACAGAAATTTGAATCATATGAGTCACTTTATGTCCCATCTCCTCCATGAAACTTCTCACTCTAAAGACAAAAATCTTCTAATAAAATTTTGAGCCATAGAATTCGGGTCTTATTTTGTTTTTATTGCTATGTTCTATGGTAATCCAAGTGACTTTGACTTCAATATCACTGGTTTCTTTCCACTGGCGTTATGGTTAATCCTATACCCTGCCTTCCCTATTCCTTGCCATTAAAGCTCACTAATTTCAAATTTTCTTTCATTTGAGCATGTTGTTTTTCTGTGCTCTCTCTCCTGAACATAACTGCTATTTCAAAAAATGATAACAACGGACTATTTTTTGTCCTCGTTTCCTTTAATTTCGCTACTTCTGCCGCTCATTTTTATATCGTGCTCACTAATTGCAGAGAGCCTTGCCATTACTTCCGTAACAGTGTATGGAGGAAGAACCTGGAAGAACAATATCCAATCTCTAGATTTCCTGAAACCATCAGTTTATGCAGATGCACTCGTCAGATCGATTCTTCTGAGCAGCAATATCTCATATAATGATATGAATCTGCAGTTTGGATGTGGATTCTTCTACTATGGCAGTCCTTGTGACACAGGCTACCTATTTGCAACTTTCTTTGTTGTTCACGAGACTGATGGTAGGCTGTTTGATATGCAAATGGTGTGGAGTTCAAACAGAGACCACATGGTGCAAGAAAACGCAACCCTAACACTCACGTCCACAGGAGAAATTGTGCTAAGGAACTTAGATGGCACTCTTGTGTGGTCTACAAATACATCCACCCAAGATTTTCAGAGGATGGCGATACAAGAATATGGGAACCTTGTTCTCTATAACACCTCTGGTGGAATCATCTCACAATCTTTTGATTATCCAACTGACGCCCTGCTGCGAGGGCAGAAGTTAAAGGTGGGGCACAAGCTTATTGCAAACATTTCTCCCAAGAATACCAGCCAAGGTCATTTCTTTTGTACCTTGCTTCACGACAGCTTTGCCATGTTTACAGCCTCTGCACCGGCTAAAATGTATTTTAGATATCCCATGGCACATGCAGGCGTGGAGTTTACTTATATCCAGTTTGACAATCAGTCGATCAATCTATATTCTCAAGGAGGACAATCGCCAAAAATAAATGTATCAGTACCCAAAAGTTGCCTTTACTTTAGACTAGATTCAGAGGGCCATTTAAGGGTTTGCTCTGTCCTACAAACAACCGGAAGATCTTCCCCTGATTGTTTGCCATCGTTCATAAAATTAGTGGCTGAATGCAAGTATCCAAGACCATGCGGAGACTATGGTGTTTGCACAAATGGTCAGTGCGGCTGTCCAAGAGATGGCTATGCTTTTAAACTGATTGATGCAACAGAATCCAATTTCGGATGTGTTCCGCGCATTCCTCTGGAGTGCTCAGAGTCAAGTAGGCGACAAGATCATCACATCTTGGAACTAGAGCACGTTTCCTATTTTACTTATGTTTATGAAAATTCTTCCACGCCAGGGTTGGTGTCAAGAGATGCATGTAAAACCCTTTGCCTTGAAAACTGCTCTTGCAAAGCTGCTTTTTTCAGATACGGACTCAATTTTTCTAGTGGTTATTGCTATCTAGAGTCCAATATCTATTCTATGAAAGCTAATAGTCCAGTGGATGAGTTTTACAATTCCACTGTTTATGTTAAAATCCAGTCAAGGTCCACACGCATGAAGTACCTAGTTGTCATCATTTGTGCTTCTGTAGGTGGAGCACTGGCTCTCTTTATCTTCTTGTGGGCATGGATAAATAAGCCTCAAAATAACAGACATTAGAAAGAAAAGGATGATGATGAAGGTAAGGATAATCATGTAGATTGGTCGGCAGGCTTACCGTTGAGATTCTCATTCCAGGAATTACAAGACGCTACAAATGGCTTTACAATTATGCTCGGAAGCGGAGGATTCGGTTCTGTTTATGAGAGTGTTCTGTCTGACAGCTCAAAGATAGCAGTGAAACGCCTGGACAGGCCAGGACATGGACAAAACGCTTTCCGGGCAGAAGTGGAAACGCTAGGGAAAATTAATCATCTTAATTTGGTAAGACTGAAGGGCTTTTGTGCAGAAAAATCTCATCGGATGCTTGTATACGACAATTTACCAAACGAATCTCTGGATAAATGGATATTTTCCAACAGTCATCAACGTTTGCTGGAATGGAAGAGGATTAACATATTTACATGAAGAATGTCAAGAACGTATAATACATTTCGACATCAAACCTCAGAACATTCTCCTCGACCAAAATTTCAATGGGAAACTGTCCGATTTTGGGTTGGCAAAGTTGATTAACAGAGAGAAAAGTGAAGTGATAACCATGCTGAGAGGGACACTAGTGTATATGGCACCTGAGCTGCTGAACATGCACATCATAGAGAAAGCAGATATATTTAGCTTTGGCGTTACGGTGATAGAAATTGTTAGCGGAAAACGAAGTAGAGAGCTTTCAGACGACGGCTTATTTTCAATGTTACAAATTAAGGCCGAGGAAGGGAGGTTAACATATTTGATCTATCTAGGACTTGAAGATGGGGAGCCGGGCGTAAAAGAGGAGGCAGTTAAATTGTTAAAAGTAGGACTGTGGTGTGTACAGGATAGTTTTATGAGACGACCAATGATGTCCATAGTGGTGAAGGCATTGGAGGGTCTTATAGACCCATTCGCTGATGTTCCATGCTCGTTCACAGGGTCAACTCTTGCTTCTAATCAGCAGCCTCTCTTCTCATCTGAGCTGTCCTATGCTCCTACAACTTCCGTCTTATCTGGGCCTAGATAATTTGTTTATTTGTTTATTTTCGCCTAACCTCCGACCATCTCTATTTTTATTCCAATATGTTTGACTGTTGAATAGGTCTTCATAGTGCACCTGTAATCAGGTAATTGCCATCATTAGATAAAATATACTGATTTGAATATTTTTAAGATGGTTACAGTCTTCCTGTAATCAAGTGATTGCTATCAGCCCACACTCATAATAGGGTTCTCTTCTATGCTCCTATTTTTGTGTTACATCGACTTCGCATAATTTTTCTTCATTTATTAGTATCTGCCTATAAGGCGGGGCACTAATCTGTTCAGGTAATCAGTTTGGCAATAGTTTCTGCTGGGAGTTGTGCCAGCAAAAATATTTAGAATTTGTAATGATTTTTTTTCAGATTTAAAAACTACTTTAAATAAGGGTTGAAAAAAACTATTGGCTATTATTTTTCTTTGGAATGATCTTTAGTTTTCATTTTAAGAAAAGCAAAATTATTATATTCAGGGCATGTGTGTAGGCAGGTGGCCACTGCTTGGATGCTTGGTGGGGTCGCTAGGGAGCAACTAAAACCTTTCCTTTAATGTTGTGGCTTTTCTTCCTTGTTGCTCCCTTTAATATGATTCATGTGCAGGTGCCAGGCACCAGGCAGTGTGCATTACATAATTAGTATTATCTAGACCTTCGGAACGTATGATTCTGATAGATATCTGTGCAGGTTCTCTAATGGTGTTGTTTTTCTTGAGTTTCATTGTTTCCTTCTACGTAATGCAGTTTGTGGGTTGTTCTTACCTGCTAGACTTGTGAATTTTAGAATTGCATCACTTTTTCTCAGTAGTTTGCCAAATAGAACTTGATTTGCAAGGGTCATTGCATTGTGTGGAAAAACTGGAGCATTGCAATAGAGCATGGACATCCATCACAACACAATGAAAAGCAGATTTCTGCCACACATTATAGTTGCAACTATTCTAATAAGTATCGATTCAAAATGAAAAAATCATACATAAGGAATGTAATTTGTTTTGTAAAATGCTTGAAAAAAAGGGATGCAATAATGTCGAAATTATTCTTTGCAAGGGGAAATCAATCTCCTCATTACATTTCGCACAACAAATTGGGGGCTTACGTTTTTCCCTCAATGATTCACATATTAACTGCCATTGAACAGCATGGAACAAAATATTTCAAAAAACTATTTTACCATTTTAACGTTATGAACATTTGCGTCCAATGAAAATTTGTGTATGCTTTCCAATATTGTTGCCTTTTGCAGATCACCCTCTCATCTTTTTCCAAAATACAATTGGCTAATTGATTTCCCCTGGAGGGTTTGTGAATTCCCATTTATCTAAAATTCTTTTAATATTGCTCGGCCAAGAGGTTTAACTAAATGGTTTTTTTTGTTATTCCCCTGCCAAATGCCTGAGATGTAGAGTACAGAAGAGGATGAGGGACGCCACATGCCTACAGGGTTCTAAACATCTTTCCATCTAGCTCCATGGGCCTTGTTTCCCCCAGAACTCAATGTTATCCCTATCCTCCTAGAGTTTTGAACTTTGGTATCCCCTGTTCTATTGTTTCAAGATTGCTGCAAACTCTGAGACCTTAACTTTGTTCCCTATCCTAAAGTTTCTCTAAATCCCAGAACTAGATGATCCTATATCCCTAGGTCCCTATTCCCTACAAAGTTCCTTGAGGAAACATGGGTAAAAGAGGAGGCAGTTAAAACTGTTAAAAGTGGGAATGTGGTGTGTACAGTGCAATTTTACGAAGCAACCAGCAATGTCCATAGAGGTGGAGGTGTTTGCAGGTTTTAATAGACACATTTAATGATGTTCCATGCGAGTTAGTAAGGTCAACAACTGCTTTTAAACAAGACAATCTCCTTGTCACCTGAGGTCTTCTATGTTCCTACAACTTCTCTGTTATCTAGACCAATCTACCTCTAATCAGGCAGTTGCTATCAGTCCACACTCATAACAGAGTGTTCCACTATGCTCCTAGTTCTGTGTTTTATGGACTTCAGATAATTCATCTTCATTTATATGTTTACTTTTACTCTTTTAACTATTCCATCCACCATTGTCGTATTAGATATCAAATGTTAAAGAAAGAATTTGCATCGTTCACATATACCATTCTCGAATGAGTTCTCTATTTTTACGCCAAAGGCATTACCTTGCTAAAGTTTTCGAACTCGTTTTTATCCTCAACGGTGCAGATTGTGGGAGACGACCATGTAACGAGTCTCATTCGTTACCAATTTTTGCCACTCTTCCACGCTGGTATTGACCTTTCACATTTACACTTGCCCAAGATAAACCCCATTCCAGATCCCAATCCTGTTCATTTGCAAAGGAAATGCATATCACAATAAATGCTTATGTTTAGAAGGTGGCGGTGTAAATATCTATGCCGCCCTCATTTTTACATGTAAACGTACATGACTTAGGATTTCTAAAAAATCTTCTTTGAACTAGCAAGAGAGTGGTGCATGAGCTCTGCTAGAGTTTTGAGCTTTCTGAGGTCATTCGTGGCCCCTCCTGTGTCATACTGCGCTTCTTGCGCAGGAAATTGGTTCCTTCATTGAGTACAACTGCATTTACTACAGTTTTAAGGGTTTATTATGCCTTCAACCGACTCTAACCCGACAATTCTTGCTGGTGTTAGCGGTTCGATGACGTAGTTTAATGGCTCCCCCACCGAGGAAACACCCTCAAAAATTTGTTCCGAAAGTCTTTCATGAGGTAAGCATTCTGACGCCCCTGTTGATGTAGTTTTACCTTTACTTGATTTTGATTCTGCATGCCAATGGCTTGAACAACACACCCTTGTGGGTTATTTTGTTGGGAGGACTCCCCCCGAAAGTGTGCTAAAAGAATGGGTTAACAAGGCCTGGGTCCCTCATGGGGTCCGCCTTGATATGGTCCAAAATATGACCAAGGGTTTTTTCTTGTTTCGCTTTGCGGAAGTCAATCATGTCCAAGCTATTCTGGGTCATGGACCCTGGTATGTCCGTTCTTCCTTGTTGGTTTTCCAGTCCTGGACCAGAGATTTTGTTTGCTCAGAGGACACCAAAATGTGTGTTCCGATCTGGATTGAGTTTCCTGTGTTGCCCTTGCCATGTGTGCCCTTCGTACACCATATTGCTTCCTCTCTGGGGAAGGTTGTTTGCATTGAACCTGATAAGTTCTTTCAAGCCCGTCCTCAAAAGAGGGTTTGTGTGGAAGTTGATTTATCCAAGGATTTGAAAGAGTCTGTTGACCTTCAAATCAGGGATATTCGCCACTCTCAGAAAATCACATATTTTAACCTACCCAACACGTGCTACCGGTGCCAATCAGCTAATCACAAGATCAGGGACTGCCCTTTTTTAGTTCCCCATACTGTTTCTCAGCCACGGGGTGCTGAAAAGCCTCATTAGATAGAGCCTTCAGCTAAGGCAGACACAAAGTGGACTACGATCACAAGCCAGAAAAATAAGTCGCATGGTTCTGTGTTGGCTCCCAAAGCCCCGCAACTGACCTAGCAGGTTTCAAACCCTTCAGAGAAGGGGACTGCTATTCCCTCAGGAGTGGCTTCTGCTGTTTTACAGCCCAGGCTGCAGGCCGTGCCCCAGGCTGCTACTGTTTTATGTGCTCAACCAGCTTTGTCCGCCGCTGTGGAGACCCAACGGCGTTCGCGCAGCCGGTCTCCTCCACCGGAAGAAGATGAATATGTGCCAGAAAAGCGGAGATTTTCTCCCTCTATTCAAATGGGTTCAGTTCCGCAAGAGTTTTTGAAGAATAGATTCTCTTCCGTGGGTGAAGAGGACCGAAATTCTGCAAGCATGGAAGATTTTCCATGAATTTTCTCTCATGGAATGTTCGAGGTCTCACAGACCTCTCAAGGAAGTATTCTGTTAGGAATACTTTAAAGAATTATCTAGAGATTGAAGTGCTTTGTCTCTAGGAAGTTAAAATTTTAGGTTTTTTGCTTGCTTCGGCTTGTTGCTCTATTTGGCCAGCCAACACTATGTTTTGTACCCTGCATGAGGCTGGTCGTGGTGGAGCTGCTACTCTTTGGCTCCGCGGTTGCTTCCTTATGTGGTTGACCATGGGGTGGACCCCTCCCAGCGGGCTGTCTGGATTCTTCTCAATATTGAGAACCATTCCTTCGGTATTATTAATATTTATGCCTCTAATGATGTTGTGGAACGCTACTTGCTTTGGCACTGGATTGCGGATTCTTTGCCAGTTGCCACTTGGTTGCTCTATGGGGATTTCAACATAGTTGAAATGGTGTATGATAAAAATGACACTGCGCCTTTTCGTTGGGCTGCGGGCAAAAGGGAGGCGTGGTTTTACATGCGCAATAAATTGGGGTTTTTTTATTCCAATCTGGGCTACCACCATTCTCATTCCCTTCGGCACACTTGGTGTAATTACAGAGCTGGTTCTGACTGAGTCTTTAAGCGCCTTGATCGTGCCATGATCTCGACACAATCCTTTTTTTCTTTCAAGAGCTTTGCCTTGCTTGTGAAGCCATTAGTGGATGTGACTCTTTCGGATCACTTCCCCATTCAATTTCGCATTGAGTGGGTGTCTTGGCAACCTCGCACGTGTAAGACTCAATTCTTCTTGAACACGTCTTTGCTCTGTCACAAGCCCACCCTGGCCCACATTCTTCAAGTGTGGAATTTAGAGTGTCGTCCATCCTGCAGTACGGGTTGGATTGTTTGGTGGAATGATGCTATTATTCGTACTACACACTTTCTGCACATTTATGGGCGACAACTTGCTATCTTCCACTAGTGCTCTTACGAGGCCACCACTGTTGACTTGCGTGCTGCTACGGAGGTCTTAGTGGCTTGTCCTTCTCCCCATCACATCAAGTCTGGGTGGTGGACTTAAGACACCAAAAGCAAGTGGCAGATAGCTATTCTACTAGGGGCGCTCAAATCAAGGCTCAACTCCACTGGCTCAAAATTAGCGACTGTGCCTCCAAAGAGTTTTTTTTGGCTTTTCGTGCTAGGCACTCTTCCCCAGGCATTAAAGCCATCAAAGATGGTAATCAAGTGCTTTCTGAGTTTCCTGACATTCTCCAGGCTTTTGTGCATCACTATGAGCATGTTTTCATGGCTTAGGACCCCACGCCTATGTGCCAGCAAGCCCTTCAGAGCTGCCTTGTTGTTGTGCCACATAGGCTTTCTTCAGCCCAGATTAATTTTTCTGATCAATTATTAACAATTGATGATCTCAAGGAAGTTGTTTCCTCCATAGCCGATGACAAGGCTCCTGGGATTGATGGTTTCCCTTGTGAATTCTATAAAGTGCTCGAGGACTGTATTGGGAGTGACCTACATCATATTTATCTTGAAGCCTTACACAACAATTCTTTAGGTAATTTAATAAATAAAGGCAATATTAAATTCATACCTAAGTCTGGAGATCCGGAGGATATTTGTAACTGGCGGTCTATCATGCTTCTTAATGTTTCTTATAAAATTATTGCCAAAGCCTTGGCTTTGAAAATTCGCCACCTCTTACCTCAGATTGTGCATCTTGAGCAGACTAGATTCATTAAATCCAGATTCATTCTTGACAACATTATTGTTGTTTGGGAAGGCATGGAGTGGGCTTGACGTTCGAACCAGAAAGCTGTGTTCATTAAAATTGATTTTGCTAAAGCATATGACCGTATTGAATGGCCTTTCATTCTTGTGATGTTAGAGGCATTGGGTTTTGGGCCCCATTTTCTATAGTCTGTTCGGATGCTTTTTTCTGATGCCTCGGCTTGCATCTCCATTAATGGCCGCCAGTCCGCTGCTTTTGGCCTTTTTTGTTCTATTCGCTAGGGATGCCCTCTTACCCCTGCTTTGTATGTTCTCGCAACTGAGGGTTTTGGATATCTCCTGGCCAATGCTATCTCTCAGCAACGTGTTAAAAGAATCACTCTCCCGGACTCTCAAGAGGAGCTTGTCAATGGGAACTTCGTTGATGACTCCTTTCTCACTCTTTTAGAGGATGAAGGATCGATCGCTTCTGCCCTTGAATGCCTTGACACTTTTTGTCTTGCGTCTGGTTCTACTATTCAATGGCACAAAACTTTGTGCTACAGACAGTTGGTGCTTCCCACTCCTACGTGGCTTCAACCCTATAACTGGAAATGGATTGGTTAGGGTGAAATCTTTCGATTCTTGGGCATTCCTTTCACCTTCTAGGCTTCCCCTTGGGAGCTCTGGCAAGCCGTGTTCTCCAGAGTTGAACAAAAGCTAGCCTATTGGATTACCAAGCCTCTCTCGCTAGCTGACAAATTCTAGGTGTGCTCTAAAATCTTGGTTTCCACCCACGTCTACTATTCTTCTTGTTGGGCTCCTTCTAAAGTAGCCTACAACAGGCTTGAGAAGTTGCTCCACGATTTTCCTTGGGCCTCTTCTAAGACCCATAAGGGCTTTCATCGGGTCGCTTGGGAATTTTGTCGTCTTCCCAAGGAGTCGGGAGGGCTCGGCTTGCTTTCCACTCAATGACAGGGAACTTCCCTCTGTGTCAAATGGATCATCCGTGCGCTTACTAGGGATGAAGCCTGGAAAGTTCTCCTCAGACATTATATTCAGTCTAGGTTTCTTGTTTACAGACCCACCTGGAAAGGAATCGACTTCCAAACCCTTCTGGTTATGAGGAAGCCGATTCAAATTATAGTCTCTTTTGTGGCTAAAAGCATTTGGCACTCTTGGGAAACTGTCAAGCCTTGGCTCCATTGGGCTGGGGCTGAGTTTCGTGACGGGCTTTCCATCAACCAGCATAATCTTTGGTGGTCTCCCCTTCTGGCCCAAAATGGTTAACCCTTGGCCAAGTCGCCTTGGCTAAAAGCTCTCTGATTTCATAAGAAGGGCATTCAGACTTTGCACCAGCTCTTCCACTGGCCTACCATGAGTATTTTGCAGTGGGATACTTTTAAAGCCCATTACAGCCTTCAAAACCAGGATCGTCCTACTTTTGACGGGCTCGTGAATGCCATTCCGGTAGAGATTCTTCACAAAGTTGGTATTTGTGGGCACAAACCTTGGTGGAAAGACTGGATATGGTTTCCAGATACTCCTCTAAGGAGCTACAAGCCACGGCTCAGTTATAGGTGGATTTCACCCCGTTTCCCAATGCTCAGTTCTTTGAACCAGAGGTGGCTTCTTAACTCCTCGACCTTTACTTGGCGTAGGAGGTTTGATGCCATTTGGTCTACAATTGTTATTCCGAAGCTGGCCCACTTTGCTTGGTATATTCTTTTCCAAAGCTTGCCTGTGGGTTCTCGGCTGGTTCATTTGGGGGTCTCTAACCCTCACTGCCCGTTTTGTGGGCAGCCTGAAAGCTTCAAGCACCTTTTTTGGTTTTGTCCCAGAACTCAACAGTTCTGGACTTGGATTCATGATTTCTTTCGGCCTTTTAGGCTTGGACCCTTTTCATGGTATATGGTTTTGCTAGGGGACCCGCCTAGAACCTCGGCTAAGTTCACCCAGCTTTGGCACACTTTCAGAGTGTAAATCCTTTTCAATATCTGGAAAGACAAAAATGCTTATATTTTTGCTCATTCACATTTAGCTATTAATGTGTCTCTTTATCCTAAAGTTGTTATATGCTCTAATGTTATGTTGTAGATTCAAGTGCAAGCCAACAAGGTTGCACTGGAAGTGGCTCACCTGCAAGTTCTCCTGGACCACTGGGGCAATGCCCTTTGTACTGTGGCTCAGATTCCTAACTCGCCCTCCTCCTCCCGCCGTTGGTCGCCCTCTCGGGGCCGGAAGTAGAGTGATTCCATGCGGGCTCACTCCCAGCCTCCTCCTCGGAGGGATTCTCGGTCTCCCAGGGGAGGTCATTCTCCTCCTCTGCATCCTGGTCAAGGCTGGCACTCTAGTGGTGCACCAAGGAACAATGGTGGCAGTTCTGGGTGGCCTTTAGATGCTCCTCCTGACTCTGGCTCTGGTTGGCCCTCCACTGGTAAAAGCCTTCTGCGGCTTGCTCTCGCAATCTTGCCTCGGCTTGAGGATAAAGATAAAGAAGAAGATAATAATGATGATGGTTGGGGTGCTCCTCCTGATGTCACTCCTAACCCCGCTGATGTATGGGGAAAACATCTGGATGACCAGGATCCCCAAGGATCTACTGGCACTGCTTTAGCAACTTAGTTTTCATTTTTTTGTTTTATTTATGGGCTAGGCCCATGTGACTTTTGTTGGTTTTGCTGGGTTGGGCCCATGTGACTTTCGGGGTGTGCTTTCTTACCACCCGCCCCTTTTTTGTGAATTTTGTAACTTTCTCTCTTTTATTCTAGATAACTGGAAAATTCATCAAAAAATATATATATATTTGTTGCCTTGCACATTTTCACTTGCATCTTGAGGTAAGTCCGTTGCCCTGGTTTCATTTTCATCGTTACGATTTATCTTAACCTTGTTTTGATTTTGAATATCAAATATTCCTCTGCTCATGTCTACGTAGGTTGTGAATCGTTAGTATGGGCTTCATGCAAATTCTGCACATTTTTCCCCTTCACACCATTGACATAAACAAATGAATTATCTTCAGGTGCATGGTATTCTGCAAGAAACCTAAAGTCCATCTCTGGCTTTTAATTAGGAAAGGGCAGGGGCTCCCCAATATCAAGAAATTGTAGATATATACAGAGTTAAGAGTATGACAGATATGTATTGTCGTGATGCAAATTTTTCTACAATAATAATCATGGTTCCATGCAGCTGTTTTGCTTTCCTTATCTTTTTAAAATCATTAGTCAAAAAAATTAAGAGACAGATATTTCTAAAATAATGAGCATGGTTCCATGCAACTGTTTTTCTTTGCTTATCTTTTTAAAAGTGTTACTAAAAAAATTTAACAGATGTTTTCCTTATCAAAGATATGGAGTGAAGTTTTACAAGTTTCAGAAAAATCATTACAAATAAAATTCAGAAATAGGAGCTCTAACTTTTTAATTTTAAGTAATAATTTGTGAAATGAATTAGCATTAGTTTTATAACATCCATGTCAAAACAATTGACATGTATCGAAAATGTGAAAGCATAGGCAATGAACTGTTTCACAAAATACCTCAAAGATATGCAGTCTCCTAGAATGCCATGATTGAATGATATGCAAGAATCTTGTGTCAATTGGAAATATTTGAACTTAATAGCATGAGCTATACATGTTTTTGATTGGGTAAAATTGTCTTCCAACGAAGAATTCCCATTTCTGGGTTATCTCTCTTGTCACTTGGCCTAGTCTATTGGGATATGTTGCTCCCACAGTATGGATACATTTCTTTTTAACTCAATTTCAGCTCTTTAGTATGTCTCTTGGGCTACGAACTTGGGCCTTAGCTTTGAATGTCGATGTGTTAATATCGCTTGAGGTAATCTTGTTTGACCTCCTGGTGACTGTAGAAAAATGTAATAAAGCTTTGCCCATAGTCATAGACACCTGGAAAACATAGCCAATGTGGCTATGGATTGAAAATTTAAATATATAGAGTGAGCAACAATTCACTTCAATTTTCAAGACCAACAATATCATCAAGTCATAATAAAGCTTTGCCCTATAATATTTTGTGAGAATATTACATGGTTCACTGTTATGCCTGTCAACTATAAATAACAAACTCAACTGTTGCTGAAAGTAGGCAAACACAATTATGGGGAGTGGTTTTTTAAATTTACCAACTATAACTTATATAGTTGGAATTGATCTAAAATTCCCAGCTGTGTTCTAGTTTTTGAATACTATGTGAAGCTTCCTTTATGTTGCAACCATCAAGTTAACTTTATGTGTTTAGAAAATTCTTTGAATTTTTACTTTATGTTGCAAGTGTCTGGAAGTGTAACATACAATGGTAAAAAGTGGATGATTTGGTGGCTCAGAGAGTATGAGCTTACGTTTCCGATTCCAAAACTTCAGGGACTTTTATACTTACTCTTTCCAATACTATCTGATAGGTATTTACTTTCTAACTTTCTAGTGTCTCATCTCATTCAAATATTTAGTTTGTATTTATTTATTTTCATAACCTTTTGCAACATTTTTTATCATAATGGGACCTTACCTCTTGAACAAAGAATATTCCTAAATGTCCCTCATTGCTTAATAAGGATTGCAAAAAATTGTGTTAATTATGAGATTTATAAATGGGAAATGAGCATATTAGTGAGATTGTTGAAATCAGGAATGTAGACAATAGTCTAGACTTTATTGTAGATTTGATAGTTTATACTTAAGTAAATACTGCTTTTAGGTTTGTGATGATGAGGGTAGTAATTTTGTGAGGGTGTTTCTTTCTACGATGTCTAACCATTGTCTTATTTTACCATTCTTTTGTACAAGTCGAATGAAAATTTCCTGAAGATTAGGACAACTTAAATGGATTTCACAGCATTAGAAATGCTAACAAAGGATTTTCTCAAACAAATCTGCCATTATATTTTCGGAGAACTTGATTACTAGTATGAAAAAAACTCTTGATAGGTGGAGGAAAAGTAGGTTAGCTAAACTGAAACATAAATGGAGGTGTCATTGAAACTATATTTCTCAAGGGGTAAAATTGAGAGCAAAAATCAAGAGGATTAAAGAGAGGGACAAAGGCTCTTAATATTTTTCAATATGTACTGAAAGCTAAGTTCGTTAAAGAAGAATTGGTCCCATTAATGTAAATGAATAAAAATTGACATGAAGAAGAGATGGAAACATCATAATCTTTTAAAGCTACTAGGATATGAAGGGTAAAACAAAAAGTGATATATGAAGAAAAATTAAACAAAAAAACTAGTAGCCAATATCTAGAGGCTTCACACTGCCTGATAGGAAAACTATCACCTCAACTGATTCTTAAATCAGATAATTTGTTGTCTCAACTGCTTAATCTAAAACCCTCTCGTGATCTAACCACGTAGCTAAGACTGCACAACAAATATACTATTTTTCAAGTGCTAGTACTCCCTACTGTGATGGAATATCACGAACAGAATACTCACAAACAAGGAATCATGTTGGTCTATACTACAATATTTCCACATGATTGTTGGTTAAATTAATCTATTGTTTTTCATTTTACTCGATGCAGTTTTGATTCCGTATTAACAATTGTATAAATCAGATGCATACCAAAACTAAATATTATATTTGAGATGCATCCTTTTGTATCTTCTATCTCGTATCTTGAAGTTTGCTTTCATATTTCCTATGATTTGTCTGTAGTCTATTTTTTGACTGAATTTTGTTCATGTTTTCAAAATCAAGTGGATTGTAAAGCCATATATCTTGACCAGTGGTAGTGCTTTCTAAGATTTTCCGATAAGGTATGTGTGGTATGCAAATCGGGTTTTTTTTTACTTTTATGTTCTTTACATAATTTATATTATGATGATAGTTAATATCTTTCTTACTTTTCACATAGATCAATTATCCAAGCTTTGATAATTAGGATTCATCTTAGGCATGGCCTTTGATTTTGGATGATTATGTTGATTGGGCACAAAAGAGGTTGTGTTGAGACAACCACTACTTAGTGGTAACTGATGCATGTACCTATTTTGCTTCTGAAATTCTGGTTATAAAGATTACTCATGGGAAATGGCATTTCTTTTCTTAAAATCTATCAATTGATGTTTTCCATTTTTTATGCTTGGTTCTCAGCTCCAACTACCAATCTATTTTTTTCCATATCGAGACAGCAACTTGGGATGAGAACAACATGGTGTGGTTCATTTGATTACTTGTTATGTTCTACCTTAATATATAGAAATATTTCAGTATTGTGAAATTTACTTTTTCGTAGCTTATGTAACAACATAGTTACATGCATTACTTGATATATTTTAAGATATCATACAATGATAAGATTGACTTTTTTTTTAATGTTTGGAATTTGTTCCAGTCTTGCAAATTAGGCTCTATGATTTTGATCAGTTATGCGTTATATGACAGTTATGAACAAATGCTCTCCTAATATTTAGCATTTTATTTTGTGACTTTTTAAGTTGTTTAAATTCTCTTTTTTATTGAGCTTTAGCCTAAGCAAGCCTTTTGACAGTAATTGACAAATAGACTCTCAATTCTAAACAATATTTTATGTAAAATATCAAATTTGCTTCAATCTTCTCAACTTAAAAATTGATATTTACATATTTGTGAGGTAACTGGTAGATTTGATTCAGTTATATGTTTTAATTTTAATATTTTCTTTCTACAAATTCAACATATCCTTCTACCAATTTAACATATTTTGTTTAATATTTTCTTTGATGTTTTTTAGGTCTGTAGATATGTTTTTGGTCTATTTATGATTAAGGCTAAGAATATTACAGCATTCTGTGTGTCTAAAAATTATGGTGTATGCAATGTTTGTTGGCTCATTCATTCATGTATGGCTGCTTTGGTGCTTCACTTTCTCACTGCAGTTTCATGTTATCATTATCTTTTGTAAGATTTTGTGTTATGTTACTATTTTTCTTTGACTTACGTATGGTTGTTAAAATCTATTTTGGTTAGAAGTTGTCATGCTTTTATCTTATTACTCTGTATTTCTCAGCACCACTTCTATAGTTCTTTCAGGAGTTTATTCTTATATATTGTAATTTATTTTTTAATGTTATCTTATTAGTCTGTAATCTTATTACTCTGTATTTCAACAGTTTGTTTTTAGAAATTAACTATTGACAAGGGACTTGTAGTTTACAGGTCTACATAACTCTTCCCATATCAAAAAATATAACTTTACTGTTTTTGGCATACCCATTGCACCCCAAGGTGTGATTGCTAGTTTAATATTGAATTGTAAGCATATAAAGGAAATACGAAGTACCAATTACACTATTCACAGAAGAACGGTCATAGACAGATTACCAATAACTGCATAACACTAAGATTCTCGCACGATGACAATTTAAAATAAAATGTTGAAAAGAATTGTTAAGGTTCACATCAACCATTGTGGCATGATTGGTCATTAACAATTGAAGTCGTTGTAGTGTTACAATTGGTTTCATTTAAAATAGCACATTTTATATTAGCAAATTGATGCAAAAGTTAAAGTGTACATTGATAGTCCTACGGTCATAGGAGACTAATTAGACTTAGTCCGATATCACAAGATCTCCATCATACTTATGTAAGTTTTCATATATACAAATTTTCAATTTTATTTTATTTTTTATTATAACACAAATTGTTTTCATTTTTATTTAGTACAATTTATAATATAGTGTTTGGTGATCATGTATAATGTCAAAAGAAAAATATTATAAGAAATAGCACTACAACATGAACTTCCATATAATGTCAAAAAAGAAACATTATAGGAAATAGCATTAAAAAATGGACTTCCCATCCATCCCACAGATTCAATCGATTGAAATGAGAGGTGGTGGTGCCATGTCTCTTTCTAGTACAAATGTGGATTTGAATTCAAAATTGTTCCATGAAAATATGCGCACAAATTATTTTTCGGAGTAGTGCTCTCACCTTTTATATTATTGCTCTAAAATACATTTTTTGTAGAATAGCTTATACTTTTGAAATATAATAATACTTCTTTTCCTTTTATGGGGGACAGGTCCTTTTCATAATAATCTAAATACTTTTGAATAATATATATTATAATTTATAATGGAACATGATTTTTATTTTTTCATAAGTACTTTTAGAAAGGGCTTGTGAATCTATCTGCATGGATTTCATTTATAGACTCTCTACAACAAAATATTAGAATGGTTATGTATTTGTTTTTGTGAATAAATTTTCAAAATAACACATTGTTTTTGCTTGCAATAAAAGCATGGAATCGTAGGAGTCTATGTGTCTCTTCTTTTATCAAGTGCAATTATATTTTGAAATACCTGCATTGATTGTGTTTGAGACTAAGACATATCAATGCACTTTAGTGGGAGATATTGGGTACCTAATTATATCATCTACAACCTTTGACCAATACACAAATGGTTAGATAAAGGTGGTTAATTACACATTTATACATGTATTCCACACTACAAGCATTCCAACTTATACACTTGAGATGACAACCTACTATATATTGAGTATAGCTAACATGAATCTTTGTATAGTTTTATGGAACATAGTCCTTTCTAGACATGTCAAGTTTGAACCTACAACACCAATCAATATATCTTACTATGCACCAATATATTTGAATTCATGAAAACATGAATAGAAGAAAAAAAAGATATTTTTTTAAAACATATTTAATGTGTCAACTAGTAGGTTTAGTAGATTTTCTTTCACCAATAGTAGAAATACAAAGAGAATCATGATATGCATTGTATGCTTCACTTTTTTAAGGTCAATGATAACTCAACTTACATCATCAAAATTAACAAGTCAATGGTCCACACCAAAAGATGAAGTCGTCAAAGATTGTTTTCGTAAAATTTATTTTTTGAAATGATGAATAGTTGAAATTGAAGCCTCCATTTATATCAATACGTTAATCTATAAAGGGGACTAAATTGCCACATTTTTTTATAAAAGTTAGTTTAGTGTTGGTTAAATTGACCAAGAAAATTATTTTATGTTATTTTGAAATTAAATTATTTCATCATAGTAAATGATGCATGATTGGAGCCTAATCACCATAATTTTATAATATCATTACAAATATTAATTATGCTTTTCATTAATAGTAAATTTCTTCTTATTTTTAGGGTCATATTTGCTATAATTATTAAATTCTCACTTTCTTTTGAGGTTATATTTAGTTTGAAACTAGCATTCAAATAGATTTTCCATTTAAAAATTATACATGATTAGATTTCCAAGGGCTAAACATGACTCAAATATTCTAAAACCAAAATAATTTAGGGCCTCAATTTGATTATTAAAAAAAATACAAATAATTTATGGAGTTCATATACATATATTATTTCTTAATGTATGTGTGGATAAGATATTAAGGTCTTGCCTATAATATATTATAGATATGCACTAATTATGATGCTTGTATTAGGTCTTCTATTTTATAAATTCCACTCGAGATGACTATTATGTTAATATTTTTCCTTCTATTATATGCAAATTGGAAGTAATGGAATCTAAGTCTTTTATAATGAATGCAATCTAGATTCTACAAATAGTTGTAACACAAACTTTTTATTGACCCCTTATTGGCCTTTGGGTATCATGAATCACTAGAAGCTCTTATAGATAGCTTCCCCTAGGTGATCTCTACAATTTAATTGTGTGCAGGAATAAGGCATTCATTTCTAACCATTGATTTCCACTATGAATTGATATTTCTAATTTTGTTTCATGGGCTTGTAAGGGAATGTCAATAAAAATGTTTACTCAATCCAAATTTTCTTTTAAGTCATGCAATTAGATATCAAACAATTGATATTTCATTCTATGTGGTTATACATGTTGGGGAATGCCAAGATCAAAGAGCTCAAAATAAACTTCCACAAGTGAAAAAAACTAGAACAATAGTATGTCTATCAGTATGATGAAGAGAAATTCTTGCATATATAGGCAAGGATGAGGAGGTGAGAAGGTAGGAGTGAAACTCTGACTACCCCTCCAAAGGTGAGACACTTGTGAGCTCATTGACAAGTGTGTGAATAAGTTTTAGTAGGTTGCTCAAGTCATGAGGACACATATCTCAACCATATGAAGCATAAACAAAAGAAAAATAAATCTAAGTAAACTTAAGCTAGGTGTGAATAGGTCAATCCTAGAAAGGTAATTAACTAACTACATAAGTAATGACTCTATTTACACTAATAACCCCCATTAAGTGCAACTTAGGGAGTAATGTATGCACTAATGATGAGCCCCAGCTACATAAGTGGAGTAAAGGAGAAAAACCTAGTGGAAAATAAAAACCCCTCTCCAAAAGAGAAATGATGCAATGAAATAAAATGTACAAGTGAAGAAGATAGAAGAAGAACACATGATCAACCCACAAGGATTAATTCTAGCACAAAGTACAATGAATAAATGTTCCCCTAGAGGAGAGAAAAGAGAGGTGGTCATGTGCCCTACAAAAAATGTGAAGTAATGAACTTCATGTGAGGAAATGCTTCCTCCTAAAAGGGTAAGTTCACAAAGATGGGGGACCAAAACGGGGTCTTAAGTGACCACTTCTTTACTAAAATCAAGAAATATTGAACCTGGATTAGAAATTGAAGATAATTACACTCAAAATTTAAAGATGCAATGAAAAATAGTTCTAGTGCTCCGAATCTACTTTCTAAATTACTATTTTTTTTTTTAAATGGTAGAGATTAAGGGGTTCAAAAAGGCGGGCCACACAAATTGGTCCTATTTTCTTCAATAAAATATAACATAGCATCTGGTGTGGCCTCCCTAAAATGTGATTTTTTTAATATTTTTAAAATAAATTTGGTGAGAAAAATGTTTACTCAATCCAAAATTTCTTTTAACTCATGTGATTAGATATCAAACAATTTATATTTCATTCTATGTGGTTTTTTTTCGGGGAATGCCAAGATAAAAGAGCTTGAAACAAACTTCCACAAGTGAAAAAAATTAGAACAATAGTATATCTATCAATATGATGAAGAGTGTGTAAATAAAATGATCAAGCCTTACATATATAGGAAAGGATGAGTAGGTGAGAAGGTAGGAGTGAAACTCTGACTACCACTCCAAAGGTGTGACACTTGTGAGCTGAGTTGAATCACTCTTGAGGTGTGACATCTGTAGACATTGGAACGTTACTCCAAACCTTTGAACTAGAAGCCCAAGGGAAATCCAAACCAAAGGTTTAGAATTTAAAAAAAAAAAAAAAACATGAGTGCATTATAAACGCACATGTAATTTGAATGATTTCACAAAATGTGGGCGCATTTTATGACCATCGAAAAAGTAACCCTTTGAATTTTTCTGGTTTGTCTAGGTTCTCCTTGTGACTTTGGCTTAATGTTACCTTAATTTAGTGTTGTAATGTGGATAAAAAATTCACATTAGGTCTTGGGACCTTGTGAACTAATGAATTTTAATGGTGCCTTGTAAAAGTGTTGTGAAGTGTTGTAACACACTTTCACACTTTTCTAGGGTTTTATCAAGTGGTTAAACATAATCCTAAACATAATTAAACTTAATATTGCCTTGTTTGGAGTGTTGTAAAGTGTTGTAACACACTTTCACATTCCTCTAGGATTTTCATTAATAATTGGGCTTTCTTACTCTTTAATTGACCCTATTTTGCATCCACAAGCCTCATTTATTGCATCTTTTTGAGGATAATCCTGACACCAATCAATAAAAAATCATAATTTAGGTATTCCTAGTTTGTGTGGCCCAAATTTAGTGTCTGGGACTCCTTCGGCACCTTGGGCGAATGAGTCCCACCTAGGTCTTTTTGGCCCCGATGCAGGTTTCACAAATTTTTAGACACTTTTCATTTTTGGTCCCATACATTATGTGTGATGGGACTCATTCGCCAGCTTGGGTGAATGAGTCAAGTGTGACCAAAATTCACATTTAAATCAAATATTCAGTGGGATTTTATTCTTTTAGATTTGATGTCAGCTTGTAGTGTTGTAATTTTGATAATTCTTACATAATTGAGTATAAATATGAGTTTCTTTCACTCATTTCCACCTAATAATTTTGTGAGAGCATCCTTATAACATAATTGAGTTAACAGGAGAATCGAAGCACTCACAAGAGCATTCAAGGGCAGATTATCAAGTATTCTAGAGAATTCTTCAAGTGTTAATCATCATGCCAAAGATTGATTGCATCATGTTGTTTTAGAGCTAACAATCGTCGTGTAGGGTTTGTGATTCAAGCAAGTGTTTCATTTAAAGATCTATCAACATCAAGCAATATTCCAAGTCTACATCCATTGAAGCCATTATTTACATGTTTGCAACACCTTATGGCTAGGGTTTAGTGAGTTACAACATTGTCATTTGTTCATTCATCATTCTCCTTTCATATTTTCTTTCATTTCAAGGTTTAATTACCAACAAGGAGTTTGACCAAGGAAAACCCCTATTCTCTAACCCCACAACATTGCTCCCTCTTCTTGTGTGTGATTAGCAGGTCTAGGTTGTAGATTTTTCAAGAAGCAAAGTTGGAGAAAATTTGTCAAATCCCCAAAGTTGTCAAAGTTGTCAAAGTTGTCATCAAGCCTTGAAGAAGCTTGGAGAAGACCTATAGGTGGTATTTTACAAATTCAAATTTGGAAACTATTCAAAAATAGCAAAGCAGACCGGGAGGCATATAATCCAGTTGAAAAATTCCAGAAGAGTGGAAGTGGACCGATTCACCACTATTGGCAAATGAGTCCGACTATACAAGCCTGATAGAAGTTTTTACAGATTTGGATACCCTTTTAGCTAAAACCTATTTCTGCATATTTTCCCAAAAAATGGACTGATTCGCCAAGCTTGGCAAATGAGTCCTAGTCAACATAAATAATAGATTTTTTCAATGATCCAGACCTTCATCCTATCTTCTTCAGTCTTCAAGGTGCACTCTTCTAGTATCCCATCATTTTACTGCATTTTCTTCATCTTTGTAGGTCATTTAGCATATCACACTATGTTTTGCAACTCGTTGTCTTTTCCAAGTTTACAATTGGTGATGAACCCTTCATTGCATATCATTCAACTTCTAGGAAAGCCCCAATGCAAGATCTCAATCTCCTTTTCATTGAGATCTCTAGGGTTACCCTTGAGTGGAACCCCTTGGTTTGTGATTGAGTACGAATACATATCATTCCCCTAAAAACCTCTAGCTTTTTAAGAGGTTCCACTTTCTAACACACTCACGTTATGTGAATACTTTCACAAAATTCAAGTGGTTATAACATGTTCACTTTATGTGCATTCTTTCACAAAATTCGAGCACATTTTGGCTTGCATTGAAGAAAAATTTCTTTTTTTCTTTCTCTTTCTCTTTCTCCTTGTCGTTCAACGAAACTATATACATGAAATAAAAATTGAAGTATATGTTTGCATTTACATATGGATATTTAAGTTCTTATACTTAATTTTTATTTACATATGGGGAGGCTACATGGTTTCTCTTCTACTATTAGTTTTGGGTGAGTGTAGAAAGATGGGGACCAAAAAGTGGCCACTCCACTTTTTATTGCCAAAATAGAGAAAATGTAAGCACATTATAATGAAACACACTCGCATTATGGTTTGGATTTCACAAAAAATGAGTGCAGTAAACACACTTGCATTATGTGAACGCTTTCAAAAAACACAAGATTGTTATAACACACTCATGTTATGTGATTGCACAAAATGTGAGTGTGTTATAATGTTCTCACATTATGAATTGATTTGATTTTTTCTCTTTATTTTTCTCTTTCTCTTTCTCCTTGTCATTCAATGAAACTATATACATGAAATAAATATTTAAAACATTTTCATATGGATATTTACTTTCTTATACTTTGAGTTATATTTCATGCATATAGTTTTAGGATGTTTGAGAGGTTTTAGATCCCTAGGAGTTATAATGCAAATTCTAGTTTTTGGAAGATCTTATTATTTTTTAGAATTAGTCAAATATTAGTAATCAACATGTCAAATTTTAGTAATTAGGAGGTCAAATTTTAGTAATCAACATCTTGTATCACTTTTATCTCTCTGTCTCATTCATCTTTTATTCCTTATGCTCTATACCTCTCTCTCTCAGTATCTCCACCCCTTTATCTCACTCTCTCTCTCTCTTGAGGTCAAGAACTACCTCTCTACATGTTCATAATTCTCTCTCTCTCTCTCTATATATATATACTTCCTCCCTCCTTCCTTAAATAGATCCCTCTCTTTATCTCCTTCCCTCTCCACTTCTCTCTCTCTCTCTCTCTCTTTGCCCCCTACATCTCTCCCTCCCTCATACCTTCTCTATTTCTCTCTATCTCCCTCCCCCATCTTCCTCATTCACTCTCTCCTTCCCTCTCTACTATCTATCTCATGATTCTCTCTCTATCTCTCTCCCTCTGTCTACTTCTCTCTATCTCACTACTCTCTCCCTCCCTCCCTCCTCCCCCCTTTACTTCTCTTTATCGCTCTCTCACCTCTCTCCCTAACTCTCCATCTATTCATCCTTCTCTCTATCTCCCTCACCCCTATCTCTCACTACCTCTCCCTCCCTCCATCCCTCCCTCCCCTCTTTCTCCCATATTTATTTCTCTCTCTCTCTCTCCCTAGCTCTCTTTCCCTCTCTCTCCCTCTCCCTACCTCATCTTTCTCTCACTCTCTCCTTCCCCTTCTACTCTCTTTCTTTGCATGGAGGGAGGGAGAAATAGGTAGATAGATAGAAATAAGGGGTAGGGATAGAGAGGTAGAGAGAGGGTGTAGATAGAGGGAAGGAGAGGAAAGATAGAGAGAAGTAGAGAGGGAAGGGGAGAGGGAGTGGGAGAGGGAGAGAGATAGAAAGAGAGGCAGAAGGGAGTAGAGGGATGGATAGGGGAGATAGAAATAAAGGGGGAGGGAGGGACTTGTAGAGAGAGGAAGAGGGGTAGCTAGAGGGAGAGGAGAGATAGAGAAAAGTAGAGGGGTAAGGATGGAGGGAGGGAGAGGTAGGGAGGGAGATAGATGTTTGAGAGAGAGAGAGAGAAATAGACAGAGAGGTAGGGAGTTGTGAAGGGAGGTAGAGAGAGGGAGAGGAGAGATAGAGAGAAGAGATGGAAGGAGGGATGGATAGACAAAGAGGTGAGAGAGAGGTGATATAGAGATAAACACACACAGAGAGAGGGGACAAGGTAGGGAGAGAGATAGAGGTGAGATAGAGAGGTGTAGAGAGAGCGATAGGGAGTGATGGAGTGAGAGGTAGGTAGAGAGAGGGAGAGGGGAGAAAAAATAAGTATAGAGAGAGAGAGGTGGGAGAGAGGGAGGAAGAGGTGTAGAGAGAGAGGGAATGAGGGAGGAAGGGAGAATTTGGGAGGGAGAGAGAGGTGAGATAGAGAGGTGTAGAGAGAGTGGTAGGGAATGATGGATGATGATGTAGGTAGAGAGGGAAGGAGAGATGGAGGGAGAGATATTGAGGGAGAGAGCATGGTGAGAGAGAGGTATGATAAAGAGCAATAGAGAGAGAGGTAGGGATTTGTGGAGGGAGAGGTAGGTAGAGAGAGGGAGGGGGGAGATAGAGAAGTAGAGAGGCGAGAGAGGGAGAGGTAGGGAGGGAGAGAGAGTGGTTAGAGAGAGAGAGAGAGAGAGATAAAGAAGTGAGAAAGAAAAAAATTAGAGAGGGAAGGAGAGGGAGAGAGATAGGCAAGATATAATTAGACATGGAGAGAGAGAGAGAGGTGGAGAGGTAAATGTTGAGCTCAATAGAAAGAGTTAGATAAAGGGATGGAGATTGTGTGAGAGAGAGAGGTCTAGAGCATAAGGGATAAATAATGAATGAGATAGAGAGAGAAAGATGATACAACTTGTTGATTACTGAAAGTTGACCTCTTGATTACTAAAATTTGACATTTTGATTACTAAAATTTGATTGTCTAAAAAATTATAAGATCTTCCAAAAACTAGAATTTGCATTATAACTTCTAGAGATCCAAAATTACTCTCAAATATTATGACTAAGTTTGAATCACAAGGAGAAATAGAAAGCGAAATAATTAAAGAAAGAGAAAAAAATTCAATGCAATTCATAACACAAACACATTATAACATCCTCACATTTTGTGCAATCACATGATGCAAGTAGGTTATAACATACTCTCATTTTGTGAAAGCGAAACCAGAATGCAAGGGTATTTAAATATAATGTGCTTTCATTTTCTCTATTTTGAGCCACTTTTTGGTCCCCCATCTTTTTTCACCCAACCACAATTGATAATAGAAGAGAAACCATGTATCCTCCCATCAAGATAGTGCCTATATTGTTGGTTGATGCTTGACACTAGATGTTGAAGATGATCCATGATCACTAAACAACATTTCTCCCCTTGTGAAGAAACAATACCGTAAGTATGTGCAAGATGACTTCCCATTTTGGATAGGAATATGTAAGAAGTATGATGAATGTCTCTGAATGATGCACATGATCCAAAGACTGAAATGATGTGAATGATTCCTTCAAATGATGCTCAAAGATCTCCAAGACAATGTTGATGTGGGACAGATGTTGATAAGATGGATTATGTACCATATGTGATTTAGGAATAGAGACAATGGATGTGTGGTGATATCTAGATGGATGTGAATCTAGTAATGCTACAATGATGATGATTGAGTTGAATAGGTCAACTCATGAATGTCTACATAATTTGTCATGATAGAAACCATTGTAGGTGAACCATGATTAATATTCAAAGATGGAAATGGTAATGCAACTTCATCGAAGATGACATCAAATAGAAGATTGATGTCCTCAATCATCTTATCCAAATCTGCATGGTAGGATTCTACAAACAAAGATGTCATGTCTAGTAAATATGCATCCCAATGTGGCAGATTTGGAATGACCATAATAATGACCTAACGTAAGGAATCATTAGAACTCATGGATGAGTCAACACCAAATTCACATATAGCATCAAGTGTTGTGGGAGATGAGATATCAATGCAAGTTATGGGACTACTTTGTTAATTCCCAAATGGTGGTGCCTCACAAGATGTCTGAGTGAGACTAAATGATGATTCTACATGTGTTGGAACAAAAAGGATCAAGTAAGGTAATACCATAATTAAGAAGAATTTTCTCCGTTCTCTTACTTTGATGAAACTGACATTCTTCTATTATATGTCCTTTTTTTCACAATATCCACATTTGATTTTCTATTTATTAGGAAGATTACGAAAAATACTCAAGTAGAAGGGATTTAGCATAAGAGAAATGATCACATGAACCAACAAACTGAAAAATAAAAACACCTAGATTGTTGCCCTTGATTTAGAGAGGCCCCAACAATAATTTGCAAGAGAAATTTTACAAATTGTGAAGATTAGATGCCAAATCGATTGTTTATAATGTACATTGATTTTTACAAAATTGGCCATCCAAATTTTAAAATTACATGCAAAATCATATTCCTTGTGAAATTCTAATAGAAATAAAAAAAAGTATGTAAAAATTTGGTACGCGAGGTGAAAGTTATGCCCCATTGAAATTTTCTTATAATATTGATTTTGAAAGCCAAAAAATACAATTATACAAAACAATTTTGAAAATGTCTCAACGCTAAAATGAAAAAATGCCCCCTTTGAAATAACTGAAAGATTAATCCTAACTGCAAATTGTAAGCATTAAATAATAACGAGTAGAAACATGTGTAAGAGTTGTATAAGTTGTGAAATCCAACTTCACAGACCCCGAAGATCACTTGCATGCAAATAACCTGTCATAGAAGAGGACATTGGAGACAAAAAAACAAGGCTGCTCTGAAAGCTTAAAATGTATTAATCAGAGAGTGTAAAATAATACAATGATGAATCCTTATGAAAGGAGATTGTGCAACCCTAAAAGAAACCCTAATAGGTAGACATTTAATAATTAATATAATTATTAAATGTCACATTATGCAAACTAAGTTAAATCTTAAGAGAGGAATAAAGGCAACTTAATTAACATAATTAAGTTAAAACCTTTACTCTAACACCCCCCCTTAAGATGAGCAAGAGTGCAGCTACAAACATGTGCAAGAAAGCAAAAGGTAACTACAATGCATGAAAGAAAACATGGGTCCCGACAACTAGGCCTGATCAGGTACCCATTTACAAAAGCAATGCAAACTAAATGAAACAGGGTAAAGGAGAAAACCCAGTGGGAACAAAACTCCTCCCCAAAAATAGAATGCAAAGAAGTAATGCAATGCACTAATGAAAGAAGGATAGGAGGTGGATTACATGATACCCCCCATAGACAACTTCTATCATATAAGTACATGTACAATGGTCTCCATAGGAGAGATAAAAAGAGAGAAGAAGGCCCCCCCACTATGAAGAAACTCCTGTCCCAATGGTAGATGTCTGATGTAGAATCCAAAAAGAGATCCTGAAGCATCAAATGATATTCCTCCCCTTGGGAAGAAACAGATCCAAAGGGTGATGACGAAGAAACCCTGTGAAGAGTGATGAACCAATCTATCTCAAGATGTGTGCCATGATCAGATGCTGAAGAATCTCTCTATCTGAACTGAAACAAATGACATCAAATCCAAACTGATGTGGAGAATCCTAAAATGCAACCTTTGAATGCAATGATAATGGTGGGCATATAGTGATAACTTGACTATCAAGGTAGAGGAGATGAATGTCCTCATAAGAATCCTCCAAATATGCAATATAGGACTCAACAAACAAGAAAGATATGTCAGCAACATAAGAGTCCAAAGTAGCTATGTCTAGAAGATGAATGATGCCCTACTACACTGAATCAGGAACAATAGGAGATGCTGATGAATTCTCGGTCTGAAGAGTAGCAACAGTGAGACAAGCCTCTGATCCATCAGAATATGTAAGGGTGTCTAAATACTCAAGCTCCTCTAAAGTATCATGATCAAAGGGTGTATTCTCTCTCCAAGCAATGGGTAAGAGATAATCTGAAGCAAGATCCTCTGGGAATGGAGAGAGATTAGGGTCTCCATAGATCTCCCAAAGACGTGTCCAAAGTGGGTGAGGACAATCAATGTCTGATATAGCCAACATAGTGTCATGATCAACACTAGACAATATAAGTCCTACTATGTGATCTCTAATGATATCCCATGCTAATTTTCCCTCTGAAGTGGTTGGTTCAGGTATGAGATCATACAAATAAGGCAAAATATTAAGCCACCTAGCCCATGACTCATAATTACCCCATTCCAAAATAACAACTAAAGGGTGAGTAGAAAAACCCATGATAGCTCTTCAAATTAAAAAAACTAAGAAATCTGACCTTATTGCATTTAGATCAATTTAATATAACCTATCCCACGCAAATATAGCCCATGTAGGTACCAGAAAGTCCAAGTAATTGAGCAAAGTGTTAAAAAACATAAAGCTGAATAAAATTTACTTGGTAAATTTTTTGATGAACTAGACTACATATCTGGAAAGAGCACTGCAACACCTTTCCAATGCCTATTCGTTCGCATAAAACAGAGTCCAGACGCAAAAGATATGCCTCCTGAAGTGCAAAAACCATCATCTGATTTTGACAGGAAAACAATACATCAAAACTGCAAACCCAGATAATCAAACTTGCAATTCAAAGATAGGTGTCTCAACTAGCCAAGTTGGTTTGTGTGCGGACCGATCTGAGTGGCTTCGATGCAATGTGAAGCTTAAGTGAGAGTTGCATCGAGTGATAGATCTCCGGAGTGGGGCTCGAACTAGAGTTCCCTGAGAGTTGGCTTTCTGAAGTGTGGCAGTGATCTCCGAGTTACAGAATCGAGGTCGAGCTGGGCTCCGATCGAGCGACAAGTAATGTGGATCTGGGTTTGGAGGGTTGCAGACAAACTACCACACAGTGCACAATGTGCTACATTGGGTATTGACCAACTCGAGATGGTTGCTTGTAACTGGAAGTCGCAAATTGGCTAATTGGTCATTAGAGTTCCGAACTGAGGTGTGAGTTGAGTTGGACTAGAACTCGACCCAGGCTGAGTATAGTGATTCGGTTAGGCTTTGTATTCTATATAATGAGCTGGGCTTGAATGTAAAGTAGAAGGAGTTAGCAAATTAATTTGATCTAGCATTGTAGGGTTTCTATAGGTGATCAGTATTGAGAGCATAGCTGAGGGACTCAATCCCGGATCTGCGTATCTGAGTTGGACTATAGTGAGGCTTACATCTCATAGGATGGGAAAGGTTTTAGTCTATAAGCGTGATGGCTTCGGATGAGGTTGGAGGGCTGGATTGTTAGCCATTGGGCGTTGTAAGTTCTTGAGTGCGGGCATTATTGGTAGAGTCTGACCCGTGTTCATGGTTTTGCTTATCTTTGTAATAATCTATTGCAGAGTTGTTAATTGATATTGCTTTTAGTTTCGTGCAAGTCTTTTACTGTGTTGTATTTGATTTGGCTTTGCGAGTTTAGATATACTATTGCATTACTTAGGTGCATAGTGTAAGAGGCATAACCTGGTTATCTGGCCCAAGCCGTTCTTGTGAGCTCTCAGCATCCACATAGATCAGTGTTGTAGGGGTAATCCGCTGCACGCTTGACAGTTGGTATCAGAGCAAGTTCTTGATCTTCTTGGTTTTCTTGGCGTTCTTGGCGAGCTCGGCATGGCTACTGCAGAGAGCGAATACGGCTTTGCTTTAGAGCGTGGAGATGACGAATTCTATGACGTCTGGACAACAAGAGGTAGACTGTGATCTCGAACTTGAGTTATGATCGAACAACTTGATATAAGGGTTTCTTCCTTGGAAGCCGTGGATATCGAGAGTCGGCTCGAGGTTCTGGAGGTTGAGGTAAAGAGGCTACAAGATGATGCGGATGTAACCAAGGCTGCAATCGTGACCCAGACTGGAAGAGGCCGCGTCCTTAAGCTCTGCGAACCTAAAACATATGACGGCCAGCGAGATGATAAGCTACTGGAGAACTTCTTCTGAGACATGGAGGAGTTCTTGTCTAACATTCCAGATCTCTCCAAGTGTAGCAAGATCAAATTGGCTGCGACATTCTTGATGGGAAGCGTGAAGTTGTGGTGGCGATTTAGGTCAGAAGACTTGAAAGACGGCCACCCTGTAGCAGAGATCCATTCTTGGGATGAGTTTAAGGAAGCTCTTCGCGAGCAATTCCACCCGAGCAACTCAGCCTGGCTGTGTTGAACCCGTTTGATGGAGTTGAAGCATACTAGTAAAATCCAAGACTATATCAAGACGTTTTCTTCTTTGATGATTGAGATTAAGGATATGAGTGAAATGGATAGATTGTTCTTCTTCATGAAGGGGCTACAATCTTGGGCTCAAGCTGATTGAAGAACGAAAAATGTGCAAACTCTTGCTGCTGAGATTACTGCTGCTGATCGCCTACTAGATTTTAAAGGCGAGACTATGAAAAATCCACCTGGGAGTTTTCGTCCGCCCGCTAAAAACAAGTTCAACCCACGTGAAGATAAAAAGAGTTCTAATCAGACTTTGACCAAGAAGTCCAATAATTGGAAGGCTAGCCAAGGTTTGCGTGACACCAAGTCAACTGCAGCTTGTCGCAAGGCGAAGACATACTTCATTTACGGTAAGCCTGAGCATTGGGCTTGGGATTTCCCAAACAAGAAAAGCTTGAATGCATCCAAAGTTGAGCCCGAGATAGGAGAAGTGCACGAAATGGGGGCATTGAAGTTCCTCACGGCTCTTCAAAACGAAGGAGGTAGCTCATCTGTTGGAGCTGAGAAAGATCATGATCTTTTCTATGTCGAAGTGTTCTTTGGGGCTAGAAAGATCATGGCGATGGTCGACACGGGCGCCTCTCATAGTTACATTTCTGACAAGAAAGCAAGATCTCTAGGGATGTCGATCTAGGCCGCTTCATCGAGTTTTAAGTCTGTCAATATGGTCACACAGAAATGTGTTGGAAACATTAAGAATGCTAAGCTGCGAGTCGGACAATGGGTGGGCTCGACAAATCTGGTTGTTATAGTGATCGAGGATTTCGATCTCATATTGGCTCAAGAGTTCTTGCGTAAGGCGAAGGTGGCAATCTTTCCTTACCTTGGAAGGTTGATGTTCTTGGATGGCGATCAGATTTGCTTGGTTAAGACAGTGAGGTCGGGTTCTGCATGGAAGGCCTTGTCTGCTATGGGTTTTAGCAAGGGCATGCGCAAGAAGGATTATTTTGCGTATCTGGCCATGCTGATTGGAGATTTTGACAAAGAAGAGGCTTCTCAACCCACAGATCCTGATATGGTTGGTAGTGTGCTGAAAGAATTTGAGGATGTGATGCTAAACAAGCTTCCACCAGGTATGCCCCCATGCCGAGTAGTTGATCATCGTATCAACATGGAAATCGGAGCGAGGCCACCTGCGAAATCCCCGTATAGACTTTTTGGGCCAGAGATGGCCGAGCTCAAGAAGCAACTAGTCGAGCTAGTTGAAGCAGGCTACATAAAGCCTTCGAGGTCACCCTATGCAACTCCAACATCGTTTCAAAGAAAGAAAGATTTGAATCTGCGCCTATGTATTGACTTCCAAGCTCTAAACAAGCTCACCATTAAGAACAAGTACCCTCTACCGCTTATTGTTGATTGTTTCGACCGTCTGGGTGGGGCGACCTATTTCACGAAGCTAGATCTGAAGCAGGGCTATTATCAAGTCTGGATCGCTGTTGGTGATGAGGAGAAGATGACTATCACAATGAGGTATGGTTCTTTTGAGTTCTTGGTGATGTCGTTCGGGCTTTGCAATGCCCCGGCCACCTTCTGCACATTGATGAATGATGTGTTTAGGAATCTTCTAGATAAGTGTGTTGTAGTATATTTAGACGACATACTAATCTACAACAAGACTCTAGAAGAGCACCATGCGCACTTAGCCGAGGTGTTCCAATTGTTGCATGAAAACAATTTGTATGTTAAGAGGTTGAAGTGCTCGTTCGCTCAAAAAGAGGTGCAATTTCTGGGTCATGTCATCGACAGAAGATTCATTAAGCCGGATCCGGAGAAGATCTTGTCAATTAGGGATTGGGAGCCGCTTCAGATGGTTCATGAAGTGCACCATTTTCTTGGCCTGGCAAACTACTATCGTAAGTTCATGAAGGGTTATTCAAAGATCACCGCGCCTTTGACCGATCTGCTTAAGAAGGATCGAGCCTGCAAATGGACAGAAAAACACCATGAAGCATTCGAGGGGCTAAAGGCAAGACTCTGCTCGGAGCCGGTTCTTGCATTGCCAGACTTTGGCAGCACGTTTGAAGTTCAGATGGACGCTTTGGATTATGTGGTGGGAGGAGTCTTGATGCAGGCGGGTCACCTCGTTGCCTTTGAGTCGAGGAAGCTGAACGATAGGGAAAGGCGATATCCTACTCATGAGAAGGAGATGACAGGTATCATGCACTGCCTTTGAGTGTGGAGACATTATCTGCTTGGTGTCCCATCTACTGTGAAGACAAATAACATAAGCTCTACCTATTTTCAGACTCAAGTGAAGCTCACCTCGAAGCAAGCTCGGTGGTAGGAGTTTCTGGCTGAGTTCAACATGGACTTGGTCCATTACCCGGGTAACCAGAATGTAGTTGCAGATGCTCTAAGCCATAAGGCTTAGCTAGCTACTATTCAGCAGGTGCAAGAAGCTAGCAATACAAAGTCTAGGATAGTTCTTTCGGACGAGATGCTGGGCAAGATCAGAGAAGGACTAGAGGAGGACTTGCAGGAATTCCAAGTGGTTAACCAAGTGAAGCAAGGTACGACAAGAAGGTTTCATCTGTAAAATGGAATTTTGATGTCTTTAGCGAATCGAGTTTATGTGCCTAAGTGGAAGGAGCTTAGGCGTGATCTCATGAAAGAGTGTCACGACTCAGTTTGGGTCAGACACCCGGGTCAGAAAAGGACAGTTGCTTTGCTGGAGAGAGGCTTCTTTTGGCCCAAGCTAATGGATGACGTCAAAGAGTTCGTGAAGACCTGCTTGATATGTCAGCAGGATAAGACAATTCGACACCTGCCAAGAGGGTTGTTGCAGCCTTTGTCGATGCTGGTTCGTCCTTGGGCTAGTCTCAGCATGGATTTCATCACTCAGTTGCCAGAAGTAAATGAGTTATCCAGTATCATGGTGGTTGTCGACCGATTCAGTAAGTATGGATATTTTGTGGCCTGCCGACAGGGTTGTTCTGTCGAAGATGTCGCAGGATATTTCTTCCATCAGGTGATCAAATACTGGGGCGTGCCACTTAGCATCATTTCTGATCAAGATCCAAAGTTTACAAGTCGCTTCTGGAGCGAGTTATTTAGACTAATGGGTACGAAGCTGTTGATGTCTACCTCCTATCATTCGTAGATGAATGGTCAGACAGAAAGGGTCAATCCGATCCTCGAGGATTACTTAAAGCATTTCATTAGTTCAGATCAAAAGAGCTGGCCAGAGTTGCTCGACATTGCACAATTCAGTTACAATTTGCAGAAGTCAGGAGCGACTCAATTCTCACCGTTTCAGTTGGCTACGGGCCAGCAACCTTTAACCCCACACATTGTGTTGAGTGCATATCAAGGTTCTGATGGCACGAAGGCAAGTGACAGAATGAAAGTGGGTACAGATGTTAGCAGATGAAACGTGGAGTTTCAAGTCGAAAACCAGGTGTTGCTCCGAATGGAGCCTTTACAGTTTCAACCTCAGAGGGGTATGAGCCAGAGCTTGGTTCAAAATTTCGATGGGCGTTTCCAAATCCTAGGGCGGATTGGCAAGGTTGCATACCGGTTGAGGCTGTTGATGCATATGAAGGTTCATCTAGTGTTTCACGTCAGTCAGCTCCATCCTCATCATGCCGACATGGACGACTTGCTTCGCAACGTACAACCATGCAGGCTGGCCAATGTGATTGACAAACCTGAGTACTTGGTAGAGGAAGTCATTGACATGAGAGAGTGTGGTATTGGGAAGCATAGTCTTCGTGAGTTTTTGGTTGTCTGGAAGAACAGGGAGCAGAAGGATGCTACCTGGGAATAGGCCGAGGCATTGTGGCAGGCCGAAGAAAAGGTGTTGGAGTACCTAGACAAGTGCTCTGCTCCACCTTCGAAGTGAGTAAGTTGAAGGGGAGTTTCCCGTGGGGCCGAGGAGGTTGTACCGACGTCGGGACGTCAACTAAAATAAAGTGGGGGAGAATGTAATGATAGTTCGAAGACAAGTGTCTCAACTAGCCGAGTTGGTTTGTGTGCGGACCAATCCAAGTGGCTTCGATGCAATGTGAAGCTTAAGTGAGAGTTGCACTGAGTGATAGATCTATGGAGTGGGGCTCGAATTGGAGTTCCCCGAGAGTTGGCTTTCCGAAGTGTGGCAGTGATCTCCGAGTTACGGAATCAAGGTCGAGCTGGGCTCTGACCGAGCGACGAGCAATGTGGATCTGGGTCAAGCAGGTTGCAGACAAACTACCGCGCGGTGCACAATGTTTTGCGTTGGGTATCGACCAAGTTGAGATGGTTGTTTGTAACTGGAAGTCACGATTTGTCTAATTGGTCATTAGAGTTCTGAATTGAGGTGCAAGTTGAGTTGGACTAGAACTCGACCCAGGCTGAGTGTAGCAATTCGGTGAGGCTTTGTATTCTATATAACGAGCGGGGCTCGAATGTAAAGTAGAAGGAGTTAGAGAATTAATTTGATCTAGCATTGCAGGGTTTCTGTAGGTGATCAGTATTGAGAGCATAGCTGAGGGACTAGATCTCGGATCTGTGTATCCGAGTTGGATCATAGTGAGGCTTACATCTCATGGGATGGGAAAGGTTTTAGTGTATAAGCATGATGGCTTCGAATGAGGCTGGAGGGCTGGATTGTTAGCCATTGGGCATTGTAAGTTCTCGAGTGTGGGCATTATTAGCAGAGTCTGACCCATGTTCATGGTTTTGCTTATCTTTGTAATAATCTATTGCAGAGTTGTTAATTCATATTGCTTTTGGTCCTGTGCAAGTCTTTTACTGTGTTGTATTTGATTTGGCTTTGCGAGTTTAGATATACTATTGCATTACTTAGGTGTATAGTGTAAGAGGTGTAACCTAGTTATCTGGCCCGAGCCGTTCCTTTGAGCTCTCACCGTCCACATAGATCAGTGCCGCAGGGGTGATCTTGCAACGGCCCAAAACCCCTAAAACGACTCTTCATTCGTCCATTTTGGACATAGTTGATCTAGGGGTTAAAAAAACTGTCTGTATGGTTGACTATCTGCATGCAGATCGAGGAAAAAATTTCGTAAAAAAAATATTTTTATCTGCAAAAAATTCGGCAATTTTTTTTTTATTCTAAGAATTTGTTTTTAAAGCTTTAAAAAAAATCATATTTTCATAGCTTTAAAATAAAAAAGGTTTTTTTTTGTTTTTTAAAACAAAACAAAATCTCAAAAAGAAAAGTACCTACACAGGGTACTGCAAAGGGCTATACCTATTCAGACTTGTGCAGTGTACCCGCGGCTTCATAGGGTTGCGGTGGGGGTGGGCCCACATGCCTCCCCCACCAAAAATGTTTGTTTTAATTTTTTTATCAAAAAAAATTATTGTAATTTTTTTTTTATTGTTTTAAAAAAAAAAGACATTGTTTTATAATAAACCCACCTATGCCTATGCGGTGACGATTATTAAGCGGTCAAATTTAACCTCACAGTTTTGCTGCGACGATCGTTTGACCGTCAAATTTAATCCAACACTATGTTTTTTTCTTTTTTGGAGCTATTTGTTTTCCAGAGGCCATAACTTTTGCCCACAGTGTATAAATCAGGTAAACAAGATATCATCAGAAAGAGGATTCAGAGCACTTTTCAGTGGTATAGGTGTTTTTTGGATATTTTTTTTCTTAGGTCCTTGTTATTTTCAGTCAAAGTCAGCTCTTCTTTTCGAGTATTGCCTTCAGTGTTTTCGACATAACTTTTGTATACGATATCAAAAATGAGAAAACAAGATATCATCGGAAAGCTAGTTTCGAGCTCTTCATAGTGGTGTAGGTGGTTTCTAAATTTGATTTTTGGTTTTTTTCAGAAATCTAATTTTTAATTTTTTCCAGAAATCCTTCTTCTTAGCAGTTGTCCTTTTTGGACCTTATGGGCTCACATTGCATGTTTTTTTTTATCATCTGTAAACGCACTAAATTAAAGTGTCTCAATTTTGTATGTGTATTTTTAGGATTCTTGCACATTGATTTGTGCCTTTTTGTACTTGCACTATGTTATAAAGTGCCATGGGGGGGTTTGATGTTATGCCTTTGTTTGCAATCATACCTATGTCAAGTGAGTGTCCCTTCCAGGACAACAACCTCATGTGTGTGTGCCTTTGTTTGCACACCTTTTATATCTGCTTTTACTTTCATGTTTGCACATTTAAGATGTTCTTGATTCTTCTTCATGCATTACATTCAGGCATTTCATTTCAGAGTACCTGTCATACCTCTTCCTTGTCAGCATTATGGGGGGATTTTTTATGTTGGTGTTAATGCTTCCTCGATTTCGTTGGAGTGAGCTATGTATACAGTATTTGATTCTATGTACTAGGCGGATGTAGCAGCTGGTTACCCATACATTTCGATGAGATGGAGCACTTACCATATGGACACTCTTGCATTCCTATTTCTGGAAGCAACCTTTCATTTTCACATGATCAGTTCTTCAGACTTTTGGTACCTTTGCCATCTGTATTTTCGATGTTCAAGTGTTTGTCTTTGTTTGCCATCTGATTCGAGTAGTGTCATTGGAGGCACTCATACAAATTCTTGTCTTCTTGTTCCTGATCATCATCTGTTTTCAGCGGAGGTTCTTGTTTCAGCATTTCAACAGTCATTCTTCGACAGAGTTTGCAATTTCTTCATGCTTTTGTGGCGTTCATCCTTTGTTCCTATCTTTTGGGACAATTTCTTCTTGATTGGAGGCTTCTTCATCCTTCATTCTTGTTTGGAGGTTTCTTCGACCTTCACTTGTATTTCTCTTTTTGGAGAAGAGTTTTTTCCATGAGGTTTTCTCTTTTTTTTCTATTGTGAAAGATCTTTTCTTTTGTATTCGGGTACCTAATCTGGCTTTGTTGCTGAGACCCATTGTTTTTTGCTTTCAGTAGCTCCTTCTAGGTTTTAGCTTCTCCCTAAGTCTAGCTTAAGTGGGGGTGTTAGAGTAATTGGATATTTACTTGATTAATTAAACAATATTTATTTAATTAATTAATGTTCTCTTTTATCTCTTTTACACTTAAGCTAACATTAGGTACATAATAATTAATTATTAATGTGCAAGCCTAAAGTTTTCCTTTTTAAGGTTTTTTGACCTATATGTGGTTGAAATCTTTTTTTTGTATAATTATTCTTTTACACATTGGATAATACAGAACTCCACATCTTTGAGCATTTTATTGTTTGCTTTTCTTTGCTTCTCCCTATGACAGGTATTCTTAGCTTGCAGAGATCACTAGGCTCCTATGAAGTTGTATTTGTTCAACTTCTACAAGAATTGCAATAAATTTTTTTTTAAATGCTAACTTTATCTTCTTATACAAAAGAGCCCCGTGTTTGGCCGAGTATAGGGGTGTGGAGGAATCTTTAGGCGCCGATGAGGAGCAAAGAGACCGCGTGCATACGAGTCTTTTCAGGGGCGTGGAGATGATTATGCCACGAATGCTGAAACTAACGAAACTTACAAGTCGAATTTAGGAGACCTCAGACCATCGAATTATTTAGACCGAGTCAAATGAAGAAGCTGTTACAATACGTGTAGGCCGCAACTTTTAAAGATCCCCAAATCTGCCAACTTGCGGACTGTGATTATTTTTTGGAAGTGGCGGTAGAGAAAGGTGTGGAATGAGGCTATGATATGTGCAAATTATAACCTATTTAGAAAGGGCAAGGGAGGAAGAGGTCGTTGAAGGAAGACCAAGTCGAATGTGGGTGAGTGAATCATCACGCCAACCCTCACCTTTGATGCTGTGAGAAATCTAGTGCTCTCTTTCATAATGCCTGGCAAAGTGTTTTATCTGCAACAAAAGAAACATAAATTTCACTGCTCCTATGAAAAGAACACCAAAGAGGGCTTTGACATGCCCATGAAGCGCTATGGTGAAGAACTCCTAGTATCTTGGTTGATCTGGCACTGTAGAGGGGTGTTTGGAGGAGCCCAAGTGATGATCCACCATGCAGCTTGGAGGCGTGGAAGGAGGAGCAATGGTTCGGTCTACACAAAGGCTTGCGACCTGCCAAACTATTAACTTTTGCTTGCAACAACCAAATCAGAATGGCAGCGACAACTATGGCAAAAGCGGTACCTTCACAACTTTTCGTCGACCTTCAAAATGCTACGATCAAGTGTGGGCTTTGCGTAGTTTGCATGCATCCGAGGTTCAATGTTGCCACTGCAAAAAACCAATGAAAGGTCACACACTAGGGAATGTTTGGCCAAGCAAACATGCCGAAATTTCAAATATCGATCCAAATAACAAAGAAGCCTGAGGATGTCCTAAAACCTTAAGGCCGACGATAGGCTGAAGATATGCAAAATACAATTTTCTACCCAATGGTAAAATAGGGAGAGGGTTAGATTGGCCGTCTACTAAGTAAATTATTTTTAAATCTTTAAATCTTTTATTCTAATTTTTTTTTCTCAATCTTATGCTATCTATTATTAGCACTTGTATTTAAAAGAGGCTTAAAGATTATTCTAATAAAAAACTATATGCATGTTAATATGTTAGAGGGTATGTGTTTATGCATGCAAATTTTAGTTGCATGTGGATGGATTCTATTATTAGCATTTGTATCTAAAGGAGGCTTAAAGATTATGTTGATAAAAAACTATATGCATGTTAATATGTTAGAGAGTATGTGTTTATGCATGCAAATTTTAGTTGCATGTGGGTGGATTAAACAATTAATAATAAATGTTAAATAATGGAATGAAATAAACTTAGGCAATTCTAGATTTTTTTCTTTGAAGAAATAAAGTATTATTTGTTTACGAAATATTTGCATACAAATTTAAAATGTAAAGCAATGCAAATGAAAAAAGGAATTTTCCATCAAAATGACAAAAAACACTGCAAATGGAAATAGAATGTTCTCATCCAGTTGTCAAATCAATATGTGTCTGACTTTTATGTGATAAGTGAGATTTTGAAGTCTTTTACCTGATATTTTGGAGGTTTTTACCATTAAATGACAACTAGAACTTGTTTTCCAATGACTCAATAGTGGTTTATAGGCATGCGACTTGTTTCAGGCTCAAATCTTAAACTATTTGTAGCATATCCACCAATAATTCAACTGTACATAATTTGTGCAACATGTTGTTACATCATGGTATTCAAAGATGTTTAATTTGCATTTACTTTCATAGAGGAGAACCATTAGGAAATGAAAATATTATTACAAAATTTACTTTTTAATTCATGAAGAAATCTAAATGATAATCATATAAATCATTTTCATTTTGAAAAATGTTGTCTTTGATCTTTTTCATTACATTAATTTAGTTCACAAATAGGATTTACATGAGAGAATCAATTTACATTTCATTTTGACAAGCTCTATGATTCTATTTCTAGACACTACCTTGAAAATTTCAAAGGTTAAGAAGGTGAAGGTGACTAGCTTTTTAAGGAAAACTTTTGTTAGATCGTTTTCCTATGCCTTTGATACACTCCATGTGCCATATTAGACACATGACAATGGGGAGTGATCCTATGGGACCCGAAATTGATCCATAAGATTTTTTTGATAATAGGTTATACTCTTAGATATTCATTAAATCAAGTCAAATAATTTCATGATAATAGTGGTATAATTAATCATAAAGCTAAAATATCTTTCCTATTACTAATGTTGGGAGACATTATATAATTGTAGCAAGTGGTGGAGTTTAATGGCATGAGTGTGTTAACAAAAATCTCTTACCTTTTACCCTAAGTTTGATAGCCATTACACATCAAAATATAAATATTTAATAATAAACATAATACTTTTAAAATAAGCATCACATACAATTTATCTCCATATATCTAACAAATAAAATAACTTTTAGATAAATAAAATATCTTCAAATTACTGTCTATGGATGTTTTCTAAATAGATGCATTTAAGATATATATACTAGTTTAATTATTAGAAAAAAATCAATGTAATAATCATATATTAACAGTATAATCTAAATACATTACACCAAACGATATTTTACAATAAAAACAAACACAAAATATCATATATAACTATATAATATATATACCAAAATTCTAACATATATTAAAAATTTATTTAACTTATAATGGACCCTACAATGCAAATCTCAAATGGATTTTTATTTTAAAATAAATGAAATGTATTCTTAAATTATGGGAGAGGATGGACTTAGTTATTTAATATCTTTATTTTTCAAGGGTCTATTTCATTTAAGTGAGTTGAGAGTATACCACCGAAGAATGATAGACCCAATTTATTATCTTAAATTACTTTAAGATAATTCTGATTATAGACTTTAATTTCTCTTTTCTTTTACCTTTTTTTTGAATAGGTATCTAGATTATCATTTATAAAATAATATTTATACATATTGACAAAAAAAAGTGGGTGGAAAAAATCACACCCCAAGAGACCATGCAAGGCTAAATCTTGGAGCATAAAAACATAGAAAGAAATAAAATGTTACTAGCGGCTATAGAAGTAGCAGAGAGAGAAGGAGGAGGATCTGGACACTCAAATTTTTGCATACATCAATGGGGTTCAAGCTAAGGCTTCTCAATTTTTAAAACTGCTTCCCTTCTAGTTTTTCAAATGCTTTGAGTCCTTTTCAAATTCACTTTTAAATCAATAAATAATCATATAGAATAAATACATGAATTAACAAAATATTTCATAATCATCAAATTTTTATTTATTTATTATTTTAAATTAAAGAAATTATTATTATTTTATTCCATCTATTTAAAGTTGTTATTTTCATTTAATATTTTTTTAATATTATAAATATATTTTAAAATGTATTTGATAACCTATAAAATTAAATAAACAATTGGATTTAAGTGAGTTAAGAGTATGCCACTAAAGAATGATAAACATAATTTATTATTGTATTAAGACAATTCTAATTATAGGTTTTAATTTATTTTTTCTTTTACTTCTATTTTTTTCAATAGATATTTAGATTATCATTTATAAAATAATATTAGACATGTTCACCAAAAAAAGTGGGTGGAAAAAATACCCCAAGAAGTCATACAAGGCTAAATCATGGAGCATAAAAATATAGAAACAAATACAATGTTACTAGGTAGGTAAAGAAGTAGCATAGGCAGAAGGAGATAGATTATGGACACTAGAAAGAAATTTGGCATACATCAATCGAGTCCAGTGTGGGACTTCTCAATTTTTTAGATTGGCTCTTTTTTACTTTTTAAAATTTGTTACTTTATGCTTTGTCCTTTTGTAAATACATTTTTAATTCAATAAATAATCACATAAAATAAATAAATGATTTAAGAAAATATTTTGTAGTCATCAAATTCTTCTGGCAGTCTTTTGATTATCCAACCGATACCCTTCTGCGAGGGCAGAAGTTAAAGGTGGGACAGAGGCTTACTGCAAACATTTCTCCTAAGAATACAAGCCAAGGTCGTTTCTATTCTACCTTGCTTCACGATAGCTTTGCTATGTTTACAGCCTCTGCACCGGCTAAAATGTATTTCAGATATCCCACCCCACGTGCAGGCGTGGAGTTAACTTATATCCAGTTCGACAATCTGTCCATCTTTATATATTTTCAAGGAGGACGATCGTCATCAAGAAATTTATCCGTGCCCAAAAGCTGCCTTTACTTTAAATTTGATTCAGATGGTCATTTGAGGGTCTGCTCCGTCCTACAAACAACAGGAAGATCTTCCGTTGACTATTTGCCAATATTTGTACCAGTGGCAGAGTGCAATTATCCAAGACTATGCGGAGACTATGGTATTTGCACAAATGGTCAGTGCAGCTGTCCAAGAGATGGTAATGCTTTTAAACCAGTTGATGACACAGAACCCAATTTAGGTTGCGTTCCGCGTGTTCCTCTGGTGTGCTCAGAGACAAGTAGGCGCCACGGTCATCACTTTTTGGAACTGGAGCACGTTTCCTCCTTTACTTATGCTTATGAAAATTCTTCGACGCCAGGGTTGGTGTCAAGAGATGCATGTAAAAAACTTTGTTTCGAAAACTGCTCTTGCAAAGCTGCTTTTTTCAGGTACGTGTCCAATTTTTCTAGTGGTTCTTGTTATCTAGAGTCCAATATCTATTCTATGAAAACTAACAGTCCAGTCGATGAGTTTTACAATTCCGCTTCTTATATTAAAATCCAGTCAAGGTTCAAGCGGATTAAATACTTGGTTGTCGTCGTGATTTGTGCTTCTGTGGTTGGAGCACTAGCTCTCCTTATATTCTTATGGGCATGGATAATTCAGTCTCAAAATAGCAGACAGCAGAATGTCAAGAATGAAGATGAAGGTGACGATGATCATGTAGATTGGCCGGCAGGCTTACCGTTGCGGTTCTCATTCCAAGAATTGGAAGACGCTACAAACGGCTTTAGCATGGGTAGCGGAGGATTCGGTTCAGTTTATGAGGGTGTTCTGTCAGACGGTTCAAAGATAGCAGTGAAGCGCCTTGACAGAGCAGGACATGGACAAAAAGGGTTCCGGGCAGAAGTGGAAACACTAGGGAAGATTGATCATCTTAATTTGGTAAGACTGAAGGGCTTCTGTGCACAAAAATCCCATCGAATGCTTGTATACGAGCATTTACCAAATGGTTCTCTGGATAAATGGATATTTTCCAACAAGAGCCATCAACGTTTGCTGGACTGGAAGAGTAGATCCAAAGTAGTTCTTGATATTGCAAGAGGATTAACATATTTACACGAAGAATGTCAAGAACGTACAATACATTTCGACATCAGGCCTCAGAACATTCTCCTGGACCAAAATTTCAATGCGAAACTGTCAGACTTCGGCTTGGCAAATTTGATTAACAGAGAGCAAAGTGAAGTGATAACCATGATGAGAGGGACGCCAGGGTATATGGCACCTGAGTTGCTGAACATGCATATCACAGAGAAGGCAGATATATTTAGCTTTGGAGTTATGGTGACAGAAATTGTCAGCGGAAAACGAATCAGAGAGCTTTCAGAGGACGGCTTGTTTCCACTGTTAACAGTTAAGGCGGAGGAAGGGAGGTTAATAGATTTGGTCTGTCCGGGACTTGAAAATGAGGAATCAGGCGTAAAAGAGGAGGCAGTTAAATTGTTAAAAGTGGGAATGTGGTGTGTACAGGACAATTTTACGAGGCGACCAGCGATGTCCATTGTGGTGAAGGCTTTGGACGGTTTAATAGACGCGTTTAATGATATTCCGTGCCCGTCAACAGTTGCTTCTAACCAGCAGTCTCTTTCCTCAACTGAGCTGTCCTATTCTCTTACAACTTCCGTGTTATCTGGACCTAGATAATTTGTTTATTTGCTTATTTTCCTCTCTTGGAATACTGTTTATTTGGCTACGTAGCTGTTGTAGGTAAGAAATTAATAATGGAACTCTCCAACACTCCATCCTCCAGCTTCTCTAGAAGCTTCTGGCTTCCAGACTGTTCCAGCACCGACCTCCAGCTCTTATATGCATCGGATATCTTCTAGAGATCTCCTCGAGATTTATAAATACAACTTTCCCCTGTCAATATGGGTGTGTAAGACAAATAACAGCATACTGCTTTATAAGTAAATAATATTCTGCTGCTCATCAGCGTTTTTCATTTTTCTGAACAAAGCTGCTCTGTTTTTTTCTATCAAATTTGTCTATTTAACATCCTCTACAGGATTTTCTTTACCAACAACCTCCGACCATTTATATTTTAATTCAATATGTTTGAATGTTGAATAGGCCTTCAGAGCCCACCTGTAATCAGTCAATTGCTATCATTAGATAAAATAGACTTATTTGAAAACACTTAAATGGATACAGTCTACCTGTAATCAGGAAATTGCTATCAGTTCACGCTAATAACAGGGTTCTCTCCTTTTCTCCTAGTTCTGTGTTATATGGACTTCGCATAATTTGTCTTAATTGAGTAGGCCCCACTTATAAGGCGGGTGACTAATGTGTTCATTTAATCAGTTGCCATAGTTTGTGCTGGGAGTTACGCCAGCAAAGATATTTGAAGGATTTTTTAATGTTTTTTTTTCAAGATTTAAGAAATATTTTAAATAAGGGTTGAAATAAACTATTGTGTGTTATATCTCTATTTTTCATTTTAAGAAAAGCAAAAATATTGTATGCAGGGTACGTGTGTATGCAGGTGGCCGCTGCTTGGACGCTGGGTTGGTTAGATGGAGAGCAACTGAAGCTTTTCCATGATTGTTATGGCTGTTCTTCCTTGTTGCTCCCTTTAATGAATCATTTGCAGGCAGTGTGCATTATAGAATCTGGAGAGCATTTATAACACACCTACAAATTAGATTACTGACTTTCATTGTAATAGTGTATACTCCATGACAGTTGCATAACATACTGCTGTGTTTTCTTATTGGTAGTGCTACTAGGCCGTAAACCAACCAGGTAAGAAAACATGTACAGTATTATGGCCCATAGCAAGTCTATATTTTGTTGTTCTCAAGTTTGTTAATCTACATATATGATAAAAGAATTTACTTATCATTGAATTGCATATTAGTTGTCCTTGGGCAGTGTGCTGAAAAATATTTTCAAGCATTAGTATTGTTTACACCTTCGGAACATTTGATTCCTATGGAAATCTATGCAGGCTCTTTAATGTTGTTGTTTTTCTAGATTTTCTTTGCTTCCTTCTGTGTAATACAACTTGTGGGTTTTTCTTATCTACTAAATTTGTGAATTTTAGAATAGCATCACTTTTTCTGAGCAGTTTGCTAAACAACACTTGATCTGCATCACTTTTTCTTGGCACTTTGCCAAACAACACTTGATCTGCATCACTTTTTCTTGGCACTTTTGCCAAACAACACTTGATCTACAAGGGTCATTGCATTGTGTGGCAAAACTGGAGCATTGCAATAGTACATGCACATTGATCACAGTACAATCAAAAGCAGATTTCTACCACACATTATAGTTCCAACTGTCCTAATGAGTGTCGATTCAAAATCCAAAAAATCATATACAAGACATGTGATTTGTCTGGCAAAATGCTAAATAAAAGAGATGCAATAATGTTGTCAAAATTATTATTCCAACAACCTGCAAGAGAAAATCAATCTGCTAACTGCATCTCCCACAACAAAGTGGGGGCTTATACTTTTCCCTCATTGATTCACATATGAATTACCATTGGACAGCGTGGAAGAAAATATTTCAAAACTCTGTTACCGTTTTAACCCTAGGAACATTTGGCTTCTATGAAAATCTGTGTAGGCTCTCAAATATTGTTGTTTATGCAGATTTTCCTTCTTTGATTTTTGTAAAATGCGATTGACTGATTGATTTTCCGTGGAGGGCTTGTGAATTTCCAATTATCTAAACTTATTTTAATGTTGCTCAACCAAGAGGTTTAACTAAATGTTTTTGTTGTTTTTCCCCTGACAAATGACTGGGGTGTGGATTGTAGGAGAGGATGGGGGCCTCGAATGGGTGCAGGGTTTCAAGCTATCTTTCAAGGCTAGAAGGCAGGGCACATGCGGCGTATGTGTTGTTTGTCGGTTCTTGTGCAGCTACCAACACATGGAGTATAGATAGTAATATTTTTTTCAGAGAAACCTGTTTGCTTTGTTGGTTTCTTGTGAGCAAGGCTGATTTGGCACAAGATCCACGTTTAATTCTGTGTGCAGCTTGTCTTGCTGTCTTATTCAAATACTGTGTGAAGTTCTTGCAGGTGTTATTTGTTGTTTTTTTGCCCTCGTTTCATTTTTTTTCCATAGACCTAAAGTATTGTTTTATGACCATTTCCCACTGCCCAGTAATCACAATATTTGCATTCAGAACTTTTATAGCACTCATTATATATTGTGTAATTTTGACATGGCATATTCCAGATGGCTTCCTTGTGCCATCATGGTCAATTGTATGTGGTATGTAGAGGATAATTTTATAAGGCGATCAGTGATGTCCATTGTGGTGAAGGTGTTGGAGGGTTTAATAGATATTTTTACTAATCCATGCAATGGAATAGGATCAACAATTGCTTCTAATCAGCAATCTCTCTTCTCATCTGAGTTGTCCTCTACAACTTCTATTTTATGTGCTTATTTTCCTCTATAGGCTTTTATTTACCAACAACCTCTGACCGTTTCTATTTGTATTCCAATATGTTTGAATCTTGAATAGGCTTTTCAGAGACCACTGTAATTAGGGAATTGCTATCATTAGATAAAATAGATTTATTCAAAAATGTTTAAATTGTTACAATCTGCCTATAATCAGGCAATTTCTACTAGCCCACGCTCATTACACGGTGCTTTCCTATGCTCTTAGTTCTGCGTTTTATGGACTTCGGCTAATTGGTCTTCATTGATTTTTTAATTTTTCCTCTTTAGCGTTCCCATCTAGAGTTAGAGCTTTACTAAGCCTAAAGACATTGTTTTTTTCTACAATTTTTCATCTGTCTTTTTAATACTTATTTTTTATGATATGTAGTATGTCTTTTTAATAGATATATATATTTTTTATTATGATATGTAATATAGGAGATTGATTAGATTTAGTAGAATATCTCAAGAATTTGATCATAACCTTATTAGTTTTCAAATCCATCTCCACAGATTTTTAAACTAATTCTCTAATTTTATACAAAATTTATAACACAAATTATTTCCACATTTTGATGATCATATAATAAGAAGTAAAGCATTGTAAGAAGTAGTGCTAGAAAATGGTCTTCCTACCTATCCAGAAGAAGAATTGACCCATTGAAAGGAGAGGTGAGGCACCATGTAAGAAGTAGAGCTACAAAATGGTCTTCCCACCCATCGAAAGGAAGATTTGACCCATTGAAAGGAGAAGTGGGGTACCATATAAGAAGTAGTGCTACAAAATGGTCTTCCCACCTATCCAAAAGAAGAACTAATCCCAGGTGTCTGATGTAGGAGCATCCAGGGTATAAGAGCAATCTTGCATCACTAAAAAAAAAGGTGGTTTCTTTTCAATAAGGGCTAAATTTGGTGGGGTTACTATTTTTAGTAAGTTTGCATATATGCATAGTTGGACACAAAATCTTACACAAACCTCCAGAATGGTGAATTGAAGCTAATGGTGAAGAAATCACTTCAATATCATTTGTCATTTGTGAGATATTAAAATTAAAGTTTCCAAAAATCTTGTTAAAATATTCAGAGTCAAATTTTAGGCACTTAGAGGCTCTAGATGGGCTCGAAAATTGACGGAAAACCAAAGTAGTTTACCTTTAGGTTCTATAATTTTTTTGGCCAAGAATGTTCTTGAGAGCTTCTAGAAAAAAGGTATTCTAATTGAAAATCCAATGATCAAATTGAAAGTTATGACCCTGTGAAGTTGCACTACCAAATTGAATAAAATTTTGAAATATCTTCTTGTTGGGGTTACACTTTGCAAAAGATTCTAGGGAAGTTATGCATTCCAGATGAAAGATGTGAATGTGGTTAAAGAGGGGAGAGAAAAGTATATTATGGCTTTGATTTGCAGATTTATGTAATTAGAAAGCGTATTTGATGTTAGTTGTAATGTTGTAATTTTATTTTCATTTCAGTGATAATAGAAAATCTTTTCTCCCTTCTTATCATTTGTTTGTGCAATTCTCTATTATTTTTCTGAGTTTTAGATTTTAAAGGGAGTACCCTTCATCACATTGATAGGAAATGTGGGCCACCATGTCCATTTCTAGTATAAATTTGGGTTTGAATCCAAAATCGATGAATGAAAATATTGCATACAAAAAACTAGAACAATACTCTCACCCTTTATATAGTTGTTAAAATATGTTATAGTAGAAAAAATAGACTTTTGAAATATAATAATTAAAATCATTTCTTTTATAATTTCCAATTAGTAATTTGAATGATTTCTTACATCATTTCCTTTTGTAATAGTAGCATATTTCTCATAATAATCTAAACACTTTTAACTACATATATTATAATGTGTCATGTAATAATTTCTCTTACGTATTTCTAGAAAGGCCCTATCAATCTATCTATATTTTATTTTATTTGGAGGGGTACTCAATTAGATTAGTCATCAATCTTTCATCCATATAAGATTTTCTTAGTGGGAAATTTTTGCCAAATGGTGAATAGTGGAAATTAGGGCCTCTATTTTCTTATGAATAGGATTAGCTTTAAAGGGGTTTAAATTTCCATATTATACAAAATGTTAGTTTAGTGTTGGTTAAATTGGCCAAGCATTATTTTATAGAATTTTGAAATAAAATTGTTTTCTCATAGTAAACAATGCATGATTGGATCCTAATAACCATAAATTTATATTACCATTACAAATACTAATCATGCTTTCCATCAATATTACATCTCTTCTTATTTTTAGGACCAAAATTTTATCAATAATAAATCCACAATTGCTTTTGGAGCTATGTATTTACTTTAAACATCTAGTGAGATTTTCCGTATCAAATTTACATATGATAAGGTTTTCTAGAGATAAACATGACTCAAGGCTCACAAATCCCAAAGAATGGAAGGACTCAAATTTAATTATTAAGAAGAATACATACAACATAGAGTTTGTATACTTATATTATTTTTTTAAGTTTGCATAAATAAGAGATTGAGATCTTGCCTACAATCTATTATAAGTATTCACTAATTGATGCATGAGCATCCGTGGCTGGCAAGATATCTTGCATCAAAAAAAAAATATTTTAATTCAATTTCCTAAGGTTTCGTAAGTGATTATCTTGGTGATATAATTTGTAAAGTTGGACTAAGTTAAATATTGAATAATCAACCTTTTTATTATCCTATTGAAATTTTGCGATGTGGAGACAATTTAGGGGGATTTAAAAAAAAAAATACTCAAAAGTTGGATATTATTAGACATGGGTCTTGGAGGGAGTATGATTTGGAATAATACATTTAAAACCTTCCTAAAATCATGCATGCAAAAGTGGGTGTCCAAGGTGAGTTGGCAAGAGTTACATTAGCAACTCCCCTAAAATCTTGGAATGGACTCCCATTTTGGTAATTTTGGTGGGAGTGGGTTTATGAAATCATTTTAATATTATGGAAGGATTTTGGCATGCATTTTTGAAGTTTTCTTCCCAACTTGGTTGTGAATTTTCACTAGAGAAGTTTGTGGAATTTTTTTTTGAAGATGATAGGCAATTTGGACTTTGTTTTGGTAGCCATTCTTGACTAGAATTTAAAGGTCGTTGCAGGTATGGATTTTTTTGAGGAGGATGGAGAAGGAAATTTGTTGCAGTTTTAAGGAGGTTATTATAGAAAAAAAGGGTCTTTAGAGAATATTGTTGAAGATTGATTTAACGGAAGATGAAATTTGGAAGATACTGTTGTTCTTTGTTCCTCCTTGTTTTGGTTTGTCCTTGTTGCCAAAAGACACATGATGATGTTTGTCCTTGTAACATACACTTGATCTGCAGATAGTGATATACTTCATGTACATGTGACATGACATTTGTGATATGAGCATTGGCACAGGTGATATTTGGTTGATAGCTATTCGGTGGTATACTAATTTCATTAAAAACGTTTCTCTCACACCTAATGCAAAGGTTGTGATTACACAAAGGTAAAGAGCTAGGTATTAAAATGTTCAAAGATATTGTGATAAAAAAGGGGAAATAAATGTCATCGGGTTCAAAGTATCATATGTCATAAAAGACATAATCAAAGTCTTGCCGAGCTCATTTTGTGAAGTTATTGTGTTTCTTTTCCTCAAGCTAGGGCACATGCTTGTTCATCCTATTAAGGTAAATTATGGCGATTACAGAGGAAGGTTTCATGGTATTCCGTGATCATAGACAACATACATTATATTTGATGAATTCAATTAGTAGAGGGTGTACATTGTTTTCAAGTCATCTTATGATACATAATATCTGAAAGTTACAAGGCATGGGATTTTATATATTCTTCATTGATATGGCTCCACTCAAGTCATTTGTTATTGGAAATGGTTTGCAAAGCATACAATATATGAGGATGTGGCTAAATTGTTTTTTGAATAGGTCTATAAGCCTTGACATCCTATCACATTTGATGTTGGAAAATATTTGCATGACTTATTCTAAAAAAAAGGAGGCCTTAAAGTAGACGACTAAAGGCATATTTGTAAATCCTATCACATGGGGTATTGGGCAATTAAAGGTGAGAAATTTTTAAAAAATAAATAAAGTGAAAACAGGGAATGCTAAGTCTTGTGACTTAGCATATGTTAGGGTTATCATTATCTCTTCACATCATTGATGAGCAAGGTTGTCAGCTACTAGGATTTGCGGATGAAAGTCTCAGTATCCCTTGAACAAGACTTTTCTCGGCCACCACTAAGTGAAAAGAGGTAGTTTTGTTGTTCAAGTTGCATCTTCAGGCAACATCCTCTAGTAGTTAATGGCATGATTAATCTTCACTGTTTCAACGGTGTCGGTTGTATGTTATTTTTTTTTGGTTCCTAGAATGTTGAAATTTCAGTTAGCTCATTGTGCATTTGTTAATATGTTAATTTAGAGGTCTATGATGAATTATTTCTTCGAAACCCTTGTCTATTTGTTAGGGCTTTGGCTTATCGTTGATTATGGGTAATGTGATATTGTTTTTTTGTTGATAAAAATAGTAAATAGTAAAAAAGGCATCAAGCATTTTAGTCTTCAGTTTGTAACTGAAAGTTTTTTTTAAGAACAGTTAAAAAGGAATTCTTGTTTCGAAAAAGAAATAGTGAGAAAGAGAGCTAGAAAAATCTAGTGAGAGAAATAATTTTTTGTAGTTGGGAAAAAAGGAGAGATCATTCTGAAAGTTCTTTTGAAGGGCATACTGTTGATTCATTTGCAAGCACATTTAGTGCTTTCGTTTACTTTCAAATCTCTGATTTTGATTTCATAAAAAAACAAAGAATGTGATGTATTTAAACATAGATCTTACTCTATGATGCAAATTCATTTATACTTGTACATGTGAGAAAAATCCAGTGAGGTTAATCTTGAAAATTTTGTCAATGAGACAACATTGTCAGTGAGATAGGAAATTTTCCAGTGAGGCATTATACAAATTAGTTTTTTTAGATAAGGCTAGTGAAGCCAATTCGAGTGGTTTTTTTCCCCATGAGGGTTTCCACTCAAGAAAATCTTGTGTCTCAATTTTGTGGATGTGAGCATTGATTAGTTACTTTATTGCACTTTAATTTTTGTTTCAAAATAAAGTTGTGAAAATTGTTTTTAAATTCTGATCACTGATTCACGCCCCCTCTCAGTGATCACTATACTCCAACAAATACAAGTTGAATATTGGAGATTTTAGTTGAAAGGAGGAAAGTTTTTTCTATTGTATTTATTCATTTTCATATAAAAATTAGATTGTAATTTATTTTGAGTTATAAATCAATCCCAGGGACTACAAAATATGATATAATTAGATTTCTTGAGGCTATGTAATCTTTCTTGTAAGTTTGAGACATAATACATTGATTGTAGTTTGTAGATTTTCCATTCAATCTTTGTTGTTTCAGGTGGTATGTGCATATATCTATTGGTATTTTTATTTGATTAAGGGGAGAGTTTTCTCTACTTCAACTATGGTATAAGAGCTAGTGTTATTGAGTGTGCAGACAAAAGCATCAATTGGAGGTAGTTTGCACCAGAACCTGTGGTGGTGTACTGTGTGTGATTTGTGTGTAAACAAATCACCAAATGTGAGGTAGTTTACATGTGAATAACTTAAGGATTTCAAGATTTATGTTGAGGATTTGTGAGGCCTTGAAAATGACCAAGAGGAAAGGAAATAATTTTTTATAGTTGTGTATGTAGGTGAATAGGAAGGATAAAATATTGTGGAAGTATGATTTTTGGATAACATGAAGGAATATGGTGAGATTGTAGTGGAGGATGAGAAGACAAAAGAAATTATAGTAATCCAAGAGGAAAATGATGTTTTAGAGGTATGGTTGGGTGAGAGCATGGAAGAAAATGAGAAAAGTGAAGAAGATAAATTTGTTGTAGCATTGGCTGAAGATGGAGGAGTTCTAGAAGTGAGCATTGAGGAGGTTATTGTGAGTAAATTTGTACTAGTTGAGGATGTTGTACTTGAAACAAAGTATGCAATGATTTATGAGGATCTAGTGTTTGATGAGAAACTTGATGAAGACCAAGAGTTTCTTGAGGAAGAGGTCAAAAAAATAGAGAAGTTGTTTAGTACAATAATAGAGACAATAACATTCAACAATGATGAAGAAGATGTTGTGATAAAAGAAGTAATCAAGGTAAAATATGAATTTTATGAATTTTTGAATTTTGAATTTGTAAAGGATTTGCATTGTGAGATGAGGAAATATTTAGAGATGAGAAAAGATTGTGAAGATGTGGAGTGGTATATAGATGTATACTTGTAGGTAGAGGCTATAGAGGTTCAGATACAAGAGAGATTTGGTGGGGGTGGTCAGTTTGTGGTGGGTTGAATCCCACAAAGAAGGAAATGAGGGAAGAAGAGATGTGGAAAATGATTATGGTCTATGATGGATGTAAATCCATGAGAAGAAGTAGGAATAGAGTGAACACTTGGTGGAGGAGGATGACAAGTGTCCCGACTAAGTGCTGGAAGATGTGGAAGAAGAAATTATTCTATCTAATTTAGTAATGGATTTTTCTGGGATTTATTGCAATCCAAAATGGTGGTACTACCACTCAACTCCATTTTTTAAATCCATATTTACAAAAGTTCTCCTATCATCGGTGTCTAATGCAAAAGCTTCCATAACTGACAAGCTATCTTGTATCAACAAAATAATATTTTAATTCAATTTTAGAAGTTTTGGTATGTGATTAGCTTGGTGAGGTAATACGCAAAGTTATACTAAGTTAAATATTAAATAATTACCCTTTTATTATCTTGTTGCAATTTTGGGGTGTGGAGATAGTTTAGAGGGATTTTAGGGATTATTTAATATTAAAAATTGGTAATAAATATTATTAGGCTTGGGTCTTGGAGGGAGTATGAGTTGGAATAATGCATTTAAAAACTTGCTAAAATCATGCATGCAAAGGTGGGCACCCAAGGTGAGTTTCCAGGAGTTACATTAGAAACTACCATAAAATCTATGAATGGACTCCCATTTTGGTAATTTTGGTGGGATTGGGTTTATGAAATTATTTTTAATTTTATGGAAGGTTTTTGGCATACATTTTTGAAGGTTTCATCTCAAATTGGTCATGAATTTTTTCTAGATAAGTTTCTAGAGCTTGGTTTTGATAGCCATTCTTGGCTAGAATTTGAAGGTGGTTGTCGCAGGCATGGGTTTTCTTGGGGTGGATGGAGAAGGAATTTTGTTTCAGGTTTGAGGAGTTTATTATAGAAGAAAAGGGTCCTTAGAGACCATTTTTGAAGATTGATTCAGTTGAAGATTGGAGATTGGAATCTATAGGTTGAAGATTGGAGGTTGTAGTTGAAAGAAGAAAAGTTGTTATTGTATTTCTTCATTTTCATATAAAATTCAGATTATAATTTGTTTTGAGTTACTATACATCAGTCCTTGGGACTATAAAATATGATATAATCAGATTTGTTGAAGTTATGTAATGCTTCCTACAAGTTTGAGGCATAATACATTGATTCTAGTTTATAGATTTTGCATTCAATCATTGTTGTTTCAGGTGGTGTGTGCATATCTCTATTGAGATTGTTGTTTAACTTCAAATTTGATTAAGGGGATATTTTTATCTGCTTTATCACTAGTTATGATTCTTACAATGGGTCTTCTATTTGGTAAACTCCATTTGAGATGACTATGATTTGCAGATTCACACTTCTAGTCTATGCATTATAAGCATGACCATAAAAATATCTTGTAATGATTGTGACCTAGATTCCATGGATAATTATAAGCTCGACTTTATATCAACCCCCTATGGTCTTTTAGGTATTGAAACATCGAAAAATAGGGGGGGTTGATCAAAGTGGAACAAAATGATGAACCTCCTATTCTTCTATATTTCATTCAATATGAAAGTTATAATGTACAAATGAGAAATAGTAATGAAACCTAACTAAAATAGTAATGAAAAGGGAGATCTGAAGATGGTTAAATGTTGTGTACCTTTCACCAAAAGTTCATTTTTAAACCTCATTGAGGACTCATTCGGCCTATGGAGAATGGGTCCTGGCTAGGGCTTTGGGAAATTTGTTTTTGTGTTATATTCATCAATGCCTACATTCTTAGATTCTAGTCAAGCACTATTAGAAACCTAGAAATAAATCTTGTAGCTCAATTTCCATGATTTTGCAAGAAAGGTGACAAATTTGACAACTTTAAAACTTTCTCCAATTTTTCTTTCCAAATGATCTTCAACTTAAAATCTCCAATCACACATCAAAGGAAGAAAAAAATGTTGATTGTTAGGGAATAGAGGTTTTCCTTGGTCAAACCCCATTTTGGTAATTAAACCTTGAAATAAATAAAAGAATAAAATGAATGATGAATGAACAAATGCAATGTCACAACTCACCACACCTTATTTGAACCTTGGAAAAATCTACAATCTAGCATGAGGTGGCCTCAATGAATGTAGATCTTGATCATGAACTTGATTAGAAAAATACCTTTGAATTTGCTTGGTAGATCTTGAATGCTACATTACCATATTAGCTCAAACAACATGCATGATGCAATTCATCTTTGACATGACAATGGAATCTTGATTGCTGCAATATTGTTCTATAAATTTTTTGTTGAATGCATTGAAAATGCTCTTGAGTACTCTATCAATGCTCTCTTGAATTGTCTAGGATTTTAGATTGAAATTCTAGGATGAACTTAGTGAAACAACCTTATATTTATACATTTCTTAACATTAATTCCCGAAATTCAAATATCACATGTCGACTTCAAATCATGGATTTTAAATCATTAAAATACAACCAAAAACATATTTCAAGGAGGTGCCAAGGTCTAAGTGAGGACCTATTTTCCATAGGGCGAATGGGTCCTAGGCCACTTACCTAAGACACACTTTGGGCAATGTGAAATGTCATGTGAAAATAAGGTCCTATGACCTAGTAAGGACCCATTCAGCATGTGGCGAATGGGTCCTAGGTCACTAACCTAGGAAACTCACCTAAAATTAAGTGTTGTGTAATATCATTTATAAATGTCGGGTTTTATCCCTTGGAATTTGCATTTAATTAGGCTTGGATTTAAATTAAAGGGGCCAATTAAGTAAAATTAACCTCAGTTAAGTAATAAAGCCCTAGATTAGTGTGAAAGTGTAAAGGTACACTTTACAACTATTGGAAAATGTGCCTCAACTTACCAGCTTGGACCTCAAAGAAAGGCTTGGAAAATTTATGCCTTTATCGCTTTACCACAGAGTTTTCATTTGGTCGGCTTGATCCTTTGTTTGTCGAGACTTAGTCTGATTGGAGAGACTCCAAGGGTTGTCACAGTGATGGGCTAACGGGTGTGGAGTTGGTGAAATTTTATTTTCCTTGCCTTCGTCGGTGGAGTGGTCATTCATCGGTGGGAGGCAATGTTGTGCTTCACCAATGTGCCGAAGAGTTATATCAACAGTTGATATCGGCTTCATCCGACAATGTTGGTTGTGTTTTGTGGCGTCTAAAGGCAAGTACCACTGAGAACCTTTTTGTTGAGCAGAATTGCTTGTGTGCTTGACGTGTGGCAGCTTCCTGAAGTGGTGAGCACAACAAAGAGGAGGTAGGCCCCGAGTTGCTTTATGCGGAGGGTTGTCTGGCCGTGGACACTTGTCAGTGCCTCAAGAGTTCCTTGGGGAATATAGCGGATGGTGCTAGAGATTCCTCGAAGAAGCTCCAACGACTTACATGTGGCAGCCTAGGAAGCTCATTCCGGGCAGACTCAAGGGAATCTTGGAGATTCCCTCCTAGATGCCCTGAAACCTCCATAAGAGGTGGGTGTGTGATGTGTGGGACTCGATAAAGCTAGCAGACAATGCTTTGGCAATAATGGATTTTGACAGCCCCAGAATGAGATGGAATGGCTAGCGATAGTGAAGGGATGTCGGCTAAGCGGTAGAGTGAATAGTAGTGTGACATGTGGCAATTTTTTCATTGGTTGTTTTTGCACCATTGTTGCAAAAAAACATTTATTGTCGGAAGTTGGATTGGTGAAAAGCAATATATTATGCAATTAATATGAGATCTGTTTTGGTAGTTGGAAGAGCCCGAAATTGGTAATTTCTCTACAACAAAATTTATTGTGGGTGTGGCTCAATGTAGGATTACAAGTGGATCCGATCTGAGATCGATTTGGCATGTGAGCGAAGGAATGAAATTAATGCACCTTAATTGGTGGTTGATGAAAGACTTGTAATAGTCGGTTTAGACTAGAAGTTGAATAATCTGAGATAGACAAAAGACTGAATACTGAGAGACAGCGTGTCTAGGGTTGATGAGTTTGTATTCATTGTATGTTGAAATAGCATTGTAATAGTGAGTGCATGAAAACTCAAGTGTTGTTGTGAGATAACTATCAGAGAGTGAGGACTGTAACTTTGTATGTAATTTTTTCTTACTGTAATACAAAGTGTCTTTTTTTTGGTTTGGTGTGTTTTTTCCCGAAAAGGTTTTCCCATGTAAATCTGGTGTTATCTTTGTGATCATTTTTTTTTCTGTTGTTATACTGTATGTGTTCATCTTAAGTGTTTTAAAGTTTTAAAACTGGTATTTGCACTTCTTCTCTGTGGTTTTAGCATTAGGAAAGCATTTCTGCACTATTGCTTTTCCTTTCAAGTGGTATCAAATCTTGGCTAGTTGTGTTATCCTTGTTAGTAAGGCTAGTTTTTGTGCCAATATTGTTCCAGTGGGAGTCTTGCAAAGTTAGAACCTAGTTCTATTTGAGATGGCGAGTACATTAGGTAGAGTAGAAATTGAAAAATTCAATGGCGCCAACTTTGAGTTGTGGAAACTCAAAGTAGAAGTCCTTTTAGTAGATAGAGACCTTTGGGTAGCAGTGTCTGGAACTATGCCACAAGGTATGAAGCAAGAGGATTGGGACCTCACAGATAGAATAGCGAGAGGTCTAATAAGACTTAGTTTGGACTATTATGTACTACTGAATGTCCATGAGGAGAAGTCTGCAACTTTGTTATGGAAGAAGCTTGGTGATATTTATCAAGGAAAGTCTCTGGTAAATAAGTTATTCCTAAGGAAGAATTTGTACTCCTTGAAGATGGAAGAAAGTGCATTTGTCACAGACCATCTGAACTTGTTTAATATGAGTATTTCTCAGTTGGCGTATGTGGGTGTGAAGATAGAGGAGGAGGATTGTTGCATGCTCCTGTTATGTTCATTACTTGACACTTGGGATCATCTAGTAATGGCTATTGGAAGTGTGGTTTCTACTTTCAAGATGGAAGACGTGGTTGCTTCATTGCTATCAGAAGAGATGTGGAGGAAGTCTTTAGAGATGGCCAAAGAGGCCCTTGTTTTTTGAGGTAGATCAAAGGAGAGATGTAAGAAGAAGGACAAGAAGTCTAAATCCAAATTTGAAGGGAGATCAAAGTCTCCTGGTAAAAATTCCAAGGTAAAATGTTGGAACTGTGGGTAGCCTAGTTATATCTGAAAGGATTGTAAGGAGAAGAATAAGAAGAAGAGTAACTCTTCAGACTATGACTTTCTCAGAGTGATGTAGATGCCTTCATTGCAGCCTTAGTAATAGAGGCATCAAATGATGTCTGGTTGATTGACTCGGGTGCATCTTTTCACATGACGTCTCATAAAGAGTTGTTCACTAAGTATGAAAAGTATGATGGTGGAAAGGTGTACTTGGCGAGTGACTCAACACTGGAGATTTTTGGTCATGGAAGAATCAAAGGGATTGGTGATGTACTGCAAATACCAGGTTTGTCTCGTAACTTACTTTATGTTAGTAAGCTAAATGATGTTGGTGTGGAAATTTCTTTCTTGAGTAAAGGATGTAAGATGGCTAGAGGCACTATGGTGTTGGCTAAGGGTGTACATATTGGCACTCTATACAAGTTGGATGCACATCTTGTTCAATTTAACGTCTTTGTGAAGTCAAGCAAAGTTGCTCATGAAGAGAAGGAGAAAGACACTTATTTGGATGCAAATGCAATGGAGGTGAAACTCCCAGCAGGGAAGACCATGTTGTGGCATCATAGACTTGGTCACATAGGTGAGAAAGGCTTAAAAATCTTGAAAATAAAAATCTTATTGAAGGGCTTGTTGATTGTAATCTTGAGTTTGATTTCTATGAACACTGCATTTATGGAAAGCAACAATTTGGTTCTTTTTCCTTGAGTCCTCATAAATCTTATGGTGTACTGGACTATGCTCATTCTGATGTGTTTGGTCCAGTGAATGTTCATTCGTTATCGAAGTCTAGATATTATGTTTCTTTTATTGATGAATATTCGAGAAGGGCATTTATATATTTTGAAAAAAGTAAATTAGAAGTGTTCAATCATTTTAAAGAGTTTAAAAAATTGGTAGAGAATTAGACTAGAAGGAAAATTAAATGTTTGAGGATGGATAATAGCGGTGAGTTTTGTTCTACAGGTTTTGATAGATACTATAAAGACCATGGGATTAAAAGGCATAAAACTACACCTTATACTCCACAATAGAATGGAGTTGTTGAAAGGTTGAACAAGACATTGATGGAAAAGGCAAGGAGTATGTTGAGCAGTGTTGGTCTAGAGTAGAAGTTATGGGTTGAGGCTGTGGCTATAACATGTTACCTGGTAGATCATTCTCCTTGCTCTTCTCTTGTTGATAAGACACCTTTGGAAGCATGGTCTGGTAAGAATCCCTCTCTGAGACATGTTCATGTCTTTGGCTATGAGGCATATGCATATGTGCCAAATGAGAAAATATCTAAGTTGGAGAGGCTGTTAAATGTATCTTCATTGGCTATGGTGTTGGTGTGAAAGGATACAAGCTTTGGAATCCCTATACTGAGAAGGTTTTGTATAAAAGAAGGGTAATATTTCTTGAGATGAAACCTTCTACAGCTGATCCACAACAAGAGACAGATCAAAGAGAAAAGAAGAATGATGCAGTTGAGCTTCCCCAAACTCTAGAAAAGGGAGAACTGCATAGTGTACCTAAAACTGGGGAGAGCTCCAGCAGCTCTGAGAGTTCTGAAGATGAAGAACCACAACCTCAGCAAGTGAGAAGGTCTACACGTGAAAGACGACAACATGATAGGTATGGATTCTCTATGTTAGATTTGAACTGTGCCTATGCTTTAATTACTAGCACTGAGAAGCCTAGGAATGTTAAGGAGGAAATTAATATGCTCGATGCAAATTCCTTGTTGGAATCCATGAATGAAGAAATGGAATCATTAAAAAAGAATGAAACCTGGGATTTGGTACCTTTTCCTGAAGGAAGAAAGTTTCTTGGCTATAAATGGGTATTCAAGAAGAAGACCAGTCTTGAAGGCAGTGCTGAGAAGTTTAAAGTGAGGTTGGTTGCAAAGGATTATTCCCAGGTAGAGGGAATTGATTATGGAGAAACATTTTCCCTTGTAGCTAATCTGACATCTATCAAATTTTTGTTGTCAGCTGCAGCCGCGTATGACTTGGAGATCGAGTAGATGGATGTGAAAACAATGTTTCTCCATGGAGATCTAGAAGAAGAGATTTGCATGTCCCAGCCTGAGCATATCTTTGAAAAAGGTAAAGAACACCTGGTATGCAAGTTAAAAAAATCTATGTATGGTTTGAAGCAGTCTCCTAGAATGTGGTACCAGAAATTTGACACTTTTGTGTTGTCTATGGGATTTGTGAGATCAAAATATGATCATTGTGTGTATTACAAATCTGAAAATGATCATGTGCTTAGTATTACCTTGTACGTGGATGATATGTTGTTCATAGGGAATAGTAAGAACGATTTCTGATCTTAAATCTCAGTTGTCTGCAAAGTTCGAAATGAAAGTTCTTTGTGCAACAAGGTATATTTTGGGGATGGAGATAGCCAGGGATAGAAAGGGCATAAAGCTTTGGGTTAGCCAGAGTAAGTACATCAACACTGTCCTGGAGAGATTTGATATGAGCGATTGCAAGTAGCTATTTGTTCCAGTCTTGTAGGGAACAAAGCTATTTATTGAAGATTGTCCAAAATCATCTACCGAGATGGAGGACATGACTAGGGTGCCTTATGCAAGTGTTTTTGGTAGTCTAATGTATGCAATGTTTTGTACAAAGCTAGAAATTGCCTAAGTAGTGGGAGTACTCAACTAATTTATGGAAAATCTAGGAAGGACACATTGGGATGTTGTGAAGAGAGTGTTTAGATATCTCAGAGGTACCTTAGAATGTGCTTTGTGTTACCATGGAAATTTGGTTAGATCACAGAGAACTCTTAGCATTCGGGGATATGTGGACTCTGATTGGGTAGGGGATATTGACAGCAAGAGATCCCTCAGTGGATATACTTTCATGTTAAATGGTGGTGCAATCAGTTGGATGAGCAAGTGACAGGCTATAGTCACTTTGTCCACGACGGAGGTAGAATACATGACAGTGACTCATGCTTGCAAAGAAGCTGTTTGGCTCAGTTGTTTATGTTTTGATATTGGTTTTGATGTAGGATAGATCACTATTTTCTACTATAGTCAAAGTGCCATGTTTTTAGTGAAGAATCCAACTTTCCATGCCAGGACGAAACATATCGATGTGCAGTATCACTTCATGAGAGATATGGTGGAGGATGGAAAGGTCTACTTAGAGAAGGTGGATACTCTAAAGAATGTTGTTGATGCATTGACAAAGCTAGTGAGCACGAATAAGTTCAGATGGGCCTTATGGCCTATGACCGTAAATAAATTTGAAGTCTCGAGGAAGCCTATAAGTCTTCACCAAGTGGGAGCTTGTTGGAAAATGTGCCTCAGCTTACTAGCTTGGACCTCAAAGAAAGGCTTAGCAAATTTATGCTCGTATCGCTTTACCATAGAATTTTCATTTGGTCGGCTTGACCCTTTATTCATCGAGACTTAGTTTAATCGGCGAGACTTCGAGGGTTTTCATAGCAATGGGCCGATGGGCGTGATGTTGCCAAATTTTTATTTGCCTTGCCTTTGTCGGCAGAGCAGTCATTTATCTGTGGGAGGCAATGTTGTGCTTCACTGATGTGCCAAAGACTTTTATCAACAATTGCTATAGGCTTCATTCGATGGTGTTGGTTGTGTTTCATGGCATCTAAAGGCTAATACCGCTGAGAACCTTTTTCCTGAGAAAAATTGCTTGTGCGCTTGACATGTGGTGGTTTCCTAAAGCGGTGAGCATAACAATGAGGGGGTAGGCCCCGAGTTGCTTTATGTGAAGGGTTGTCCAACTATGGACACTTGTTAGTACCTTAGGACTTCCTTGGGGAATATAGCGAATTTTGCTAGAGATTCCTCAAAGGAGCTCCAACAGCTTAAATGTGGTAGCCTAAGAAGCTCGTTCTAGGCAGGCTCAAGGGAATCTTGGAGATTCCCTCCTGGATGCCCCAGAACCTCCATAAGTGGTGGAGTGTGATGTGTGGGACCCGATAAAGCTAGCAGATAGTGTTTCAGCAATAATGGATTTTGATAGCCCCGAAATGTGATGGGATGGCTAGCAATAGCGAAGGGATGTTGGCCAAGCGGCTGAGCGAATAGTAGTGCACCATGTGGCAATTTTTCATTGGTTGGTTTTGCACCATTGTTGCAAAACAACATTTATTGTCAGAAGCTAGATTGGTGAAAAGTGATATATTATGAAATTAATATGAGAGATTGGTTTTGGCAGTTGGTAGAGCCTGAAATTTGTAATTTCTCTGCAATGGAATTTATTGCGGCTGTGCCTCGATGTAGGATTGCAAGTGGATCCAATCTGAGATCGATGTGGCATGTCAGTGAAGGAATGAAATTAATGCAACCTAATTGGTGGTTGATGGAAGACTTGTAATAGTTGGTTTAGACTAGAAGTTGAATAATCTGAGATAGACAAAAGACTGAATACTAAGAGACAATGTGTCTAGGGTTGATGAGTTTGTATTCATTGTATGCTGAAATAGCATTGTAACAGTGAGTGCATGAAAACTCAAGTGCTACTGTGAGCTAACTACAAGAGAGTGAGGATTGTAACTTTTTATGTAATTTTTCTTACTGGAATACAAAGTGTCTTTCTCTTGGTGTGGTGGGTTTTTTCGCTAAAGGGTTTTCCCATGTAAATTTGGTGTTATCTATGTGATCATTCTTTTTTGTTACTCTTGTTATCATGTATGTGTTCACCTTAAGTGTTTTAAAGTTTGAAAACTGGTCTTTGCACTTATTCTCTGTGGTTTTAGCATTAGGAAAGCGTTTCCGCACTGTTTCTTTTCCTTTCAACAACACCTTAGATAAGGAACAATTAAGTTCATTTAATCTAAAAGGGTCCTAAAGTTAATGTGAATGTGTAAAACACTTTACAACACTAAATTAAGGCAACATTAGGCTCATTTTAATATTAATTAGTCCCAAATTAAGGAAAAAGGGATACCTTTTCTGTTAATATAGGTATTATGAATCATGAAAAGCCTATGTATATCACACCCTATAAAATTTCTACAATTTAAATGTGTGAAGGAATAAGGCATTCATTTTCCACCATTGATTTTCACTATCATCTAGTCTAGTTGTAATTTTATTTCATGGGATTGTAAAGGAATTGTTGATGAAAAATTAACACATGCAACATGTAGGAAAGATTTAATTACCTTACCTCTCCTAATAAATTCAAATGATCATGAGATCGATTACCTTCCAACGTCTCAGGTATTGGAGACAACTCTGAGACAAGATCCATGATGATAGAAAAGGCAAAACGAAGACTGAAATAAAATAAGAGAAGAGGGAAAATAATAAAACAAGAGTGACAAAGTGAAAAAATGATGAAACAAAATAACGAAATGAATGGAATTAGAGGGGATCCCCAACTTTACCAAGTAAAAATTTGGGGTGTATATGCATGGCATAACAAATGGTGACGCAACTTGGGAAATTCTCTAAGAATTTTGAGACACACAATCCTCCAAGTACCCAAAATATCTAGTTTACACCCATTCAAAGGAACCTAATAAGTTTGAACATAATCAAAACATGTACATGAAATATATCCAAGGTGAAATTGAAATTTGTTTATATGTGAAAATGCTTTATTCCCCTCCATAAGTTTTGTCATGATCGAAATGGAATATAATCTACCTAGTCTATGCAGTTTTGAGTTACATTTCTAATGTGTAATGATATCATAGGCATAGCTCTACTGCCAACCAAGCATCTATGGCCCTGACAGAGATACTTCTGGTTCTCTACAAGCATTGCTCTATTATCAACCATGTATCCATAGCCCTAGTAGAGATACTTGAATCACCCTTTCTAATTGAGTATATTATCATATGTAGTCTCAAAAAATTTCATCCATGACATTTTCACACTTGTTTGGGTGTTGTAAAGTTTTGTACCACACTTTCAAACTTATCTAGGGTTTTCATTAATTAATTGGGCTTCTTTATGTCTTATTTGGCCTTATTTTACATCCACAAGCCTTAATTAATGTATATTTGTAAGGATAATCCCGAAATAAACTAAAATCCAATCATAATTCAAGTATTTTTGGATTGTATGGCCTAGATTTATTGATTTAGGACTCATACACCACCTTGGGGGTGTATGGGTCCCACCTAAGTTTTGGGGACCCGATCCCGATTTCACAAGAATTTAAGCATTTCTTGAAAAGTGTGTCCCATAGCCTAGCCTAATGGGACTTAGGCACCACTTTTGGAGTATGAGTCCCACCTAAAATTAAATTAAATTTAAATTCTTGGTGGGATTTTAGCCTCCTAGACCTGATGTCAGCTTGTAGTGTTGTAATTTTAGGAAATTTGGCATAAACAATTATAAATACAAGGCTATTTCACTCATTTTTACCTAAGCATTCATGAAATCAATCTAGCAAGTTGAATAAGCATCCTTATAAAAGAGTTGAGTTCACAAGAGCATTCAAGTGTTTACAAGAGCATGTAAGAGTCTTCAAGATGTGATTATCAAGTGTTTTGAAGCATTATTCAATTATCAAGCATCATGTCAAATTCATCATGCATCATGTTTGTTTTTGAGCTAACAATTGTAATGTAGGGTTTCATGATTCAAGCTAGCATTCAAGTCAAGATCTATCACATTCAAGAAAGATTCAAGATATACATCCATTGGAGCCACTTCATACATGTTTGTAGCACTTTATCACTAGGGTTTAGTGATTTTTAACATCACATTTTGTTCATTCATCATTACTTTATCTCATTTGATTTTATTTCAAGGTTTGATTACCAAAGTAGGGTTTGACCAAGGCAAACCCCTTTCCACTAATAAAATGTCATTTTTCCCTTGGTTTAGTCTATGATTTGTAGATCTATGTTAAATAGTTTCTAAGGATAAAGACTGGGAATAAGTTATCAAGTCCATAAAGCTGTCCAAGTTGTCACCTTGTTTTGAAGAGCATTAAAAGACTTCTACAGAGAAAAAATCAGCAATTCAGATCTAAAAATCAAGTTGAACACGCAGATTAGAGGTTGAAGAGTAGATTCAAATCTAGATTCTCTAAAAAATCCAAACAGGACTGATACACCACTTTTGGCATATGAATCCCACTACAACCAAATTTGTGATTTTTAGGAGTTCCAAACATATCTCTGCCTGATTTCTATTCTTGCCTAGAAACCCTAATCCGGGACTAAATCACACAGTTTGGCATATGATTCCTATTCCGCATTATTTTTTAATATTTTCAACATTTCTAGCTTCTATTTAGGCTCCTATAGGTTTCCCTATGCCCCTCTATGCTTTTTTAGTTTTCTATTTAGTTTTGCATTCACTTCTAGGTCATTTAGTGAAGTATTGCATACCATTTGTCTTTCCAAGCACTATCTTTATGGTGAACCCTCTTTTAGTCACTAATCATACCCTAGGATAGTCCCTTGCAATATCTCTTTCCCCTACTTCATCCTTGGATTGGGATATCTAGGGAATCCTTGAATGAGAGTGTAGAAGATTCTTGTTCTATGTCCTAAACGATAAGCAATGACAATTTTCTTCCTTTCATTTTGGTAAACTTGAATTTAGAACATCTCAATTATGATTTGGAGTGCACCAACATTCTAGATCTAGCTTGCATTAAAATTGCATTAGATTTTGCATTAGTTAATTGGTATCTAGGGTTTCTAATTTTTTTATTAGTAAGAGTTCATATAGGTTGAAATTTTGCATATTGCGTCATTGAATATCATCTAAAATCTACATTTGCACTAAGCCTAGACATCATCCAAACAAAAATCATAGCAACCATTCATTTTATTTTTTGAAATTCAATCAAAAACCCTAGACTGGGACTCATATGCCCCTCTAGGCGATTTAGTCGCAGTAAAAGTTTTAAGTTGCATTTTCCATCATTCAAAACTCTATTTATGTGCTTCTATTTGTTGTTGTTAGGTTTTTGTTTCAGTTTATAGATTTTCTATTTCATTAATTTTATTGCATCTAGCTTAATTTCATTTACATCAGAATTAGAGGATAACATTTATCTTGTGTTCATTGCATCTTGCATTCCCTAGATTGTCCCTTGTATGAGCTTTTCTACTTGGTTTCCTATTGCTAATACTACAGTGAGATGAAGTTTGAGACTCATGTCATCTCACGATAGCATAGTCAACGTGGATCTTGGGTTATCTAGCTCTTTCACTCCTAGTGTTAACATTAGCTCACTGGGTATGAACCAAACCCTTAACAACTCTTTGCCTTCAAGTACTATGACACATGTTAAAACAATGGTTGCTAGTATTCCACAAGAAAACATAATCCAAATTTATGAATACTTAGCAAACCTACAAAATCAAACAAGCATTGAAAACATTTCAACCATTGCTATCCCTACAATAGATAACATACATCTCATGATTGAATCTAAAGAATGAGTTGATCTTATGTGTAATATAGTTCAAATTTTTGGACCACGTATTACCTCAAGCACTAGTTGTCCTTTACCTTCAAATAATGTTAAAAGTCAAGGAGGAATTCAAATTTCTCCTCCCACAACAATTGCCTCTATTCCTACATATACCAATCCTCAAGTCACAACAATGCAACCTACTAGTAATGTGATTCCTTCCTTGGGTATTTCTGCTAGCATTCCTAATACCTTTGTGACATCACACATCATATCTCCTACCACTCTACCACCTATAAGCATTCCATTCACTTGTCCCTCGAACACATACACACCTCCACCTTATTCACCTCCATCTCAAAATGCAAACAATGATCCTCTCATAAACCAAATTTTACAAACCGTCTCATCCCTCCAAAAGAAAGTTTCTACCATCAATCAAGCTCAAGACAACAATTAGCCATTGTCTAAAGAATCTATCTGCATTTTTTTTCAACATTATAATGGCGAAAGAATCAAACTATGGTAGATAGGCTGGATCTTCATCTAAAGTACTAGGCTACACAAATATTTTTGGGAGAGAGTCATTTTTTAATGCCCTAGTGTTTGAAGAGTGACATTCTTCCCATATAAAATCTGTACAGGTAGACGACCATGTTAAGAAGGAAGTTTTCTTGGATTTCACAGACAACATTTTTGACCCAAAGTTGGTGGTGAACCCTAAAAGCCTTAGGGAATGGGCATTAAAAAGAATGGTAAAATATGGGGGAACTAAAGGTTTTGCATCACAACTATGGAATTGTGGTTTACCACAATTTATGTTTCCTGTTGTACACCTATGTCCAGAGCTGGTGGATGCATGTGCCAAGAGGTTTGAAAAAGAAGAAGGGGTTATAGTTGGTGGAAGATTGAGGGTTACAATCAGTGCAGCAGCCATCCGAGATATGTTATGTATCCCAATAAACTGGGGTGTTGATTACTTCGAGCAGGAGATGATGAAATATTTTTGGAGAACCAGAACTAAATAGTTGCATTTTTATGAGGATGAAACATACAAGAATCTAGAAGGAGGCCAACTTCTCTTCCCTCTATCATGCAAGAAATTCAAAATAGATGTATAGGTTGTTCTCATGATGTTGGCCTTTGTCAATGACTACAATGATGATGGAGGTTATCCTTTCTAGATGTGCTTAGCTTTTATGATCAAGAGGTAAAGATCGATAAGTATTTGAATTTTTCTAAGATAATAGCCAAAAAGATGCTTGAACAATTGAGGAATTATGGCGTTGAGTGCAAGTTCAGGTATTCTTCTTTTCTGGCACATTTGATCTTGCACCAAAATTCTAATTTTTCGAAAAGAAACTGGTCACTATTTAGGTTTGATGTAAAGGGGTCAGACCAGCCAATTTTGGTATGGACACATGTACTTTCAAAGACATGGGATTATTACTAGTTTGTGGATTATTTCATGAGGCCAATGCTCGTAGAATTTTCCCCATGCCCTTAAATCCATTTTTCCCTTGAAATTTTGTAATGGATGAAAATCTCACAAACTCCCGTGGATTATTTTATGGGAGTGGATTTTTCTTTCATAAAATTTTATGGTTTATTTGAGGAGCCTTTTAGAATCTCTAAATTTTTAATATATAGGGTTTTCTCTTTGGAGGCATTTTGTCATGAAACTATTGCTGAAAACGCCTATGGCATCGAAAGGCACAATATAGTCTTGTACCCGATTCCCATCTCCATCGGCAACAATCAAGTAATACTTATAAAAAGGAAGGCATATGAGGTGCTTACTAACAAATTGGCATGCCTAGGATTGGTTCTCATTTATCACACTTGGAGCTACAACCTGATAAGACACCTCCTGACTGTAAGGCATGAGAGGTAGGAATATTTTGAATCTAGAAAGAACCCTATCGAAGAGAGGTTGGATTTCTACACTGACTTAGCCTTCATGCCATTCAACTGACCACCATGGATTGAATTTTATGTCTAGACAATGGAGTGCCACTAAAGCCTTCTGATGAAAAATTCCCTCAACACACAACTAAAGGACAACGGATGGTCACAGAGGAAGAGGATGGATTTCTAGAGGTTTCAACAGGAATTTAAGAGCCTCAACACCATGTACATGGATGTTTAGCCACATGATGAAAGGTTTGACCAAATTTATGATAAGGAGGTTGATACACAGGATAATAATCTTGAGACTAATCATGAGATTGAGCCAAAAGAGCTTTCACTTTACACTTCCCATCCTCAAGAGCCCAACAAAGGAAAAGGGTTGAAACAAAAGGAATCATAGGTCACATGTTTCGTCGATGCCCGAGGGAAAGGAAAAAGGACTTGATGGTCACCAAAGAGGTCCATCACTGCTCCCGAAGGCCAAGTTTTGGCGGGATAGATCACCTAGGGGTCTAAATCTACTAGTTCCACCCATGTAAAGTAGAGACGAGTCCAAGACCTGAGAAAACCCAGTGCATCAAGTAGAGGAGAGGATGAAGTGGAGTCCGCTCTGCCAAGATATTCAACTTCAATGGTCCAGGTAAGTTTTTCTCCCCCTCTTCTTTCTGCCCCTACATCTTTACTTATTCCTTCACCCTCATCCATGGAAAAGTGTCCTCCAACCGTAGATTCTAATCTATTTGTTCTAAATGAACCCCCAACCATATTAAAAAATGAACCTTGTGAGGAAACCCCACACACCGAGGGAGAATCATTTGTGTTGGTTGCAATTGATTCTTCAATCACCCTATCAAGGGCTATCATAGAAAAAAATGAGGCGTCCATGCTACCAATTTCACCAAACCTATCTGCTTTTGGGAAAATGTCTCTCTTTCTTCCCACTTCCCGATGAGTTTCCACCCTCTTACTCCCAATATGGTATCCCTCCATTTTCTATGATAACACCCCCCTTTGCCTCTTCGCAATCTCATACAACTAAGGCTTCTCATTCCATCCCCCTTTTCAATATCCCTCTAGGTGCTTCTACTATGCACAAAGAATTGAAACCCCACTAAGCCTTTGAGGTCACTTGAATGTAATGATGAAGTTGGCCCGATAGGATAGAACAAATTCCATGTAAAAAATGTTGCACAACCAGTTGCTCAGAAGATTGAGGCTTTTTTCAATGAAGAGAAAAATTCCCTATTGATTGCTACCATGAAACCTATAGCATCCAAGCCCAAGGGAGATGTGTGGATGGAAGATTATGAAATCAGAGTCATGGGCCTTTATCTAAGTGAAACCTTCTCGTGTGACAAAGTGGTTCTAGATAAGGCCACTCAAAAAGTGGTCTATACTAATTATGAGAAGCTGGACAAGAAATTGAAGCATGAGGTAGAGTTGGAAAATGTAAAGGACATGGTGAATAGGCTGCAGGTAGAAATCAAGGGTAGGGATGTGGGGATGACTTGCATGAGGCAGATACAAAGTTAGTAGGGGGAAGAAACTAAGTTGCTCGAGGAGACCCAAACTGACCAAAGTTGACTTTATGCTGAGATAGAAAGGTTGAAGGGTGAGGTTGTTGTTGAACGTGAGACAAAATCATAATATCAATGTGTCCAAGAGAACATACAAAAGGAATTGGATAGTGTTTTATCTCAAGTTTCCGACAATCTACAAAAGGCCCAGGTAGAAATAGAGAGGTTAAACAAAGAAAAGTAGGAGATCAAGTCTATTTTGCAAACTCGTGATGAGGAGGTTGGAAGGTTGAACTATAAGTTGAAAAACACCCACCAGGAGAAGAGTTGTTTGGAGGAGAACATAAAGGAAATGGAATATCAACACCATCAAGAATTAACTACGGTGCAAGGATCCGAGATCGTCCAGATATTGAACAAAATTATAGTCATGAATTTGGAAAGGATCATAGTTGTAGTTGCTGCCCTAAAGCTAGTCTTGCAATTTCAAAGGGATTCTCAGGAGTTAGATGAGAAGGTTGGTCCGATGGTTGGCCAAATTTTGCAAATTTATGCTCCCCGAGCCATAGAATCAGAGAACATGATTTCTAGGTTGTGCAAGGCCATCGAAGAAGCTTTTGAAAGATACAGGAATTCCTAATTGAAGGGTCACCTCAAGTAAAGTGAGAAAATTCATCAACTACCACAAGGTCACATCAAAAAGAAAATAATGCTAGGTAGTGTTGAACAGGAAGGTCAAAGAAATCAAGAGGGAGTTGAATGTTCTACTCGACTTTGGATTTCCTACCATCTTCTCACTAGATGAAGGAGTATTATCAATTGAGCAGATCATGGATGTAATAAGGCTCAAGGTTTAGAATTCCATAGCACTCCTAGGTCTAAGCCCATCAGTCGCTATTAACGAAATAGAGAAAGAGATCCTTCCCCTTTCTCAGCTCTACTACCACATTGGGGCTATTTCGTCAAGGTGGGGAGGTGTTTCTTTTAAGGAATTATTTGTGTTGGATCAAGAATATGAGATTCTGTACACTCTCATCCAACCCACTGATTTGGATTAGGAAGTCCAACACTCTGCTTTCCTCAATATCTAGGAATTATCAGAGCTCTAGGTTCATGCCATTGCAAGAAAAGGCCCCCTCTGAGTCGCTAGAATTGTAGAGAAATTTTTGTTTATAATCTTTCTGGTTTTTTTCCCTTACTCTTTTCAGCTTTAGAATGCATTTGTTCTTAAGGAAGTAAAGTCTGATTCAAAAGGCATGCAATGCGCCATGTGGTGGCTACATGGATTTTGTCTATCATTTTCCTTTTAGGCATGATCCAGGACACGTGTGAGCTAGGCAGGGATTTTCTTTGAAGCTATTCTCATAAATCTGAGATTTCCTGCCTGCTCGACACATTATCTATTTGATTCAGGTAGTTTGTTTACTTTTCAACAGTGATCTCTTCGAGTGGAGTTTGTCTGAGTGCAGTGGATGTTTTTATTTTGGGGTGGAACCTTTGAGTCAGCGACATCAATCTATATGGTTGATCGATCAAATTTTTGCAATGCTGTGATAAATTTTGATTCTTTTCTGACAACTATCTTTGCTAAATATCTAAGCCATTAAGGAAGCAGTTGGGACTTAATGAGTAAAAATTGCTACTATCTAATCAAGATCTAGGAACCGATTGTGATCTATTAGGTTCAAACGTCTGGCGATTTTTGCGTTTGTTTTGGTGGTGGTTTTCTCTTCTTCAGGCTATAAATAGGGGGTGACAACATGAGAAAAAGGAGATTTAGAAAAATTACTTTGAAAATCTTTCTGAAGGAGATATATCTAGTAGGGAGTTAATTTTTTTAGAAGTAGAAAGTTTTTACATAATACTTTTGTTCTTTGGCATGTTATGTTTTAACTCAAACTATCATCGGATTGGCATCCGACCTTTGTTTTTCAGTTCATATATCATTGAAGTCCGATCTATTTAGAGAAAATATTTAAAACTATGCATGTTATGACCTTTGTCAAGTTTCTTCTTTATGTTTCTTTCATGTTAAAAACATTGTGTTAAAGCATATTTAAATAGTTCGGGTACCTAATTTTCATGTTGTTAAGCTTCTATGTTGAATGATAGCTTTCAAAAATTAGATTATATCTATTGAAATTTTCCAATTTTTGTAAAAGGTTGTTATTTTCCATATTATGTCGTAAAGGGAGAAAGGGTTCTGTAATTTCTAGATATTTTTGTTAATCTATAGAAGTTTCTTATGTCTAATCAGACCTAAATGGGTGCTTCCCACTGGGAGATTTGAAAGATTGGACTGTGCTTTCACTAAGCCTTTTTTGCTCATTCTCTTCCCAATAATGAAGGGCTTGTGACATTATGTGTCTATCATATCAGTTATAAGGAATGAATTAAGGTTTGAAATTTTGTGAAAGCTTTGGCACATCACCATTTTTATGTTTTATTTGCATTTATTTCTACCTATCCACCCCCAACACAAGGAAGAGTCAGCTTTCCATAAAAATCCTAGAGGTTATTCAGTGAGGTGCAAATTGGTTCCCCACTCGCTGAATTTCCCATAAGGTTGTCGAAGAGGCGCAAGATTGTTGATCAATGGTTTTAGTTTTTACAAGCATATTTTGAGGTCATACATTTTGGCATACCCAATGGGACAACTTTATCCTTGATTTAACCTTTTTTTCATGATTTTTAAGTGATTTTTACAGTTACAGGCTCTTTTCACCAATCATTCCTAGAACAACACAAATGACAAGAACTTGGGAATAACTGCTACACATAAGAGTGTAAATACTACATAGAATGACATAAATGCTTCCCAAAATGGTGCATATGTAGCTAGTGTGGGTGCAATTGCTTTAATTAATTTTGTGAGATTTTTTGACTTGTGTGTGTTGGATTCCTAATTAATAACAATAAACTAGCATTGCACCTTCTCAAATTAAGTTACTTTGTTCCTATTTCTATGTTTTTGTGTATCTATACCAAATTGTGCAAATGTTGCTCTATTAGGTGTAATTGAAGCTTTGGTAGACACAGATTTGTAGATTATAGGTGCATCTATGTCTCTGGATTATGCATCTGTGGCTCAAAACTGTACATTTGATAGAGAAGGTAATCTAATTTTTATCATTTTTTAGTTACTTTTGCACAATTATCTATTAGATTTTAGAGTTACTAATCTGTTTCTTGAGAAACTTGTAGCATTCATTGGAATTTAAGAACAAACCCTTAACTACTTACATTATTTGTTGCAAGGATTTTGTACTTGATTTCTTCATTAATTAGGAACACTTTAATTTCATGAAGTAAATCAACATTGTTTGTTGTTGTAACTAAGGGGATTTTCCTAGGTTTTCATTATCACTTTAGGTTTTCATGTTTTGCATTTGATTTTCTAAACCTAGGAAGATTCACATAGTTACATTGGTGAACCTGACAAATTTTGATAAATTTTGAAGAATTTTGGAGTTAGATATTTTTTTTTTCTAGGTTTTGTTAGCATTTTATTGCAGGTTTTGCAACATCTTGGGGACAAAACCGTAGTTTTCAAATATTCGACCATATATCTCAAACGGCTATATATTTTCTTAGAAAATGTTATTTGCAGGTTGGAGACAATATCAAGAGCTGTTAGTCCAAAAATCAGATTTTTTGGAGTTGTATTTAATTTTTTATAATTTTTTTGGTATTTTTCATGAAAAATCAATTTTGAGAGAAAATTAGCGAATTTTTTAGATGTTTTTATATTTTTGGGAAGCTCTCTAAATTTCAATAGGGAACTGTTTTTTTTTTTTAATTTGGATGCAAAATAATTAGACAAAAAATAGATCTTTCAAAATTAGGGTTTCACAAACATTTACTTATATCTCCCAAACTGTTGTAGATCAGTTCATAATTTTTTTTTGCAGATTTGGAATTATGTCAGACATCTTCAGTAAAAATACCAGAATTTTTGGACCTGTTTTGAATTTGTTATAATTTATTTATGATTTTTCATAAAAAAAATAATTTTGGATGCAAAATAGTGAATGTTTTGGATTTCTTTACGTTTTTGGAAAGCTCTCAAAATTTTAGTAAGGGTATGTTCTCTATGTTTTTACTTTTGATGCAAAAAAAGTTCCAAAAATCAGATTTATTTTGACTAGCTAACCTTGTAATATTAGTGATCAATAATCTTGTGAGGGTTTTGGCTTGGTTGTTGGTTTTGTGAATGTGCAAGAAAAAAAAACACTGCAAATGAAAAATTGGATCAAGTGAAAAAAAATGCTCTAAATTTTCGTGGCTCCAAGACATCTTTTTAGACTACTAACAAGTGGTTTTGTAGGTTCAATTGTCCAAGAATTTTATTTTGAAACCATTTGTGCTTGTTTTAGATTAGAAAACACTTCTATTGGTGCTTTAAAAAGAGCCTTTTCTTTTCTCACTTAGATTTAATTAGTGTGTTAAACAACTTTTCTTGATTGTACTTGAAGGTGGTAGGTGATTATGCTCTCACCTTGTGCAAACTAGGTGATCAAAAAACCAGACCCATCTATTTTTGTGTCACCCATATTCAATAATAGAAGTATCCTCTCCCCTTGTGCACTTGTGTGATCCTGGGTGTAAGATAAACTATTATTGACTCTAGGAATTAGGCCTTGGTGGGAAAAATTACTCACCCTAAGGTGAGTCAAACCGATAATGGAGCTCTTTAGCCGAGCTACCCCCGACCGGTATATAAATGTGAATCCTAAGGGAAAGCCTAGGATTAACCAACTAGTACTCCCCAAAACCCTGTTGAGTGTAACCTCTTCAGGCTAGAGTGCCTCCTAAATGGAGCTTAATCTTGTGCCCCATGTATGGCCACTCGAACATGGGTCCTGAACTAAACACCTTTGTGTAGTAGCCAAAATCCTTCTATTTGCTAGCGTAACAATGGCCATTGTGAACGCATTCGCATTCTCGTAATTATTAGTAGAGGCGATCAACCTGCCATGAGATTTTTATGGGGGTTGGAAGCTTGGTTGGCTTGAGAAGTGAGTGCAATGTAAGGGGGATCCTGTGCGGCCAAGCTTCTGGATTCACACGCTAAGAATAAGTGCGGTTGGGGAAACCCATGTGGAATCTAGCGAATATTGTCCTTGCCTAACCTAGGATTGTGCTTGATCAAAGACAAAATATTGTGTTTTCCAAGTGTCTTCTCAAACATTCAAACAAATAAACATCCTTGAAAAATCTAGAAAATTCTCTCAATCTGAAACAAAAATCAATCCTTTGGTCATTTTCATCCTTTCATTTTTTCACCTTGTCACCTAATCCTACAAGCAAGTCCTTTGACAATCCAAATTGACACATTGGCCAAAATTTGAATGCTTAAGTGAACCTTTCCTAAAAATAATTTGACATAAGGCATCCCCTTTTATCACTTTGCATTGTCACCTTACATAAAGCATAACCTTATTCCATGCCATCTGCCATCATGTCTTCAAGCCACTTTGATATGCTTGCTAGTCGAATTGAATGCCAATTTCTTAGTAATGGTCAAGCCCAAATAGCTAGGGACTTCAAAACACTATACCTCCAATCCAAGTCCAAATCCACAACCCATAGTCAATCGCCCACATATCCATCTTACCAAAAATTCATAATTCTTAGTCCTCCATCCATAAACTCTAACTATCAAGAGTCCTTTGCCACAAATCCTACCATTAGTCCACAACAAAATTGTTCCTATTACCCTTATCCTAACCTTGACAAGGGAAACCAACCATCCATCAATCTATTCCAAGCCCCCATGTCCTATTCTAGTCCTCCATCATATCCTAATACTTCATACACATCCTATCCTAATACTTTATCCACATCCTCCTAGTCCATCATACACTAACCCTTTCCAAGTCCTGTATCCACCAATCCATTCCAAGTCACTCCATCTCAACACACACCTAGCCATGAAAATTCTATCCTTGTCCAAAGTCACATTCCATTGTCTAACTCTGAGGACATATGTCAAGACAAAAACCCAAAGCATGACACCATAACTCCTCTTTCATGTCAAGATTAAAATTTTCCATCCCATGACCCCATCCTTAAGTCCATTCAAGAAGTCCTCCTAAACAATCATGGCATACAAAATACACCCATCATTGGTCAAAATTACATCCACAACCATGTTATCCAAGATGAACCTATCATTTTTCAAGATCCTATTGCCAATTAGGTCATTCAATCTTTGACCAAGACACTATCCTTGATCAAGAAGTCCAAAATGATCCACTCCTCGACTTTCATGCTATTCAAGACCAAACACTTAATGACCCTATATAGGCTTCGACTACTGACACTTCCAAAAATGAGACACTTGTCTCCATGGGACACATAGATGATCTTCCTATAGAACAAGAGGCTACTATTCTAGACATATTTGCAAATGATCAAGCTATAGCTGAATTTATTAGACTCTATGACAATGACCATGAAGACAATTTTGACATTGACTTGGAAGAACCAACAGAATCATCAAAATCTGATATGTCACAAAATAATACCACAGATGTTAATCAAGTATCTAGCCAACATGTCAATGAAGCTATGACATCTTATTAACTAGGATCATCTACCTTTGTCAGAGCAGGCTTTCTTAAAAATGAGAATATTCCAAGTAACAATGTTCACATAAACAATGTTGGGTTGGCATCTTGCTTCAAAAATGACAAGTACTCCATCACAAACAAAATATGTTAGAACATGCATTATCAAGGAAAAGGAATAGGCCTACATGAGCAAGGAATTCCGGAACTAGTACAAGTTCGGGAAAATTATAGACATCAAGGTATTGGCTATTCCTCAATAAGAAAATCAAACAATGATAATGGTACCTCTTCCATATTGGGAGAAACTTTATCTAATACAAACATCAAAATTGATGTCATGAGTAGTCCTTGTCATAAGTTTGTTGCTAACACCCCATCCATCCACACCATAAATAAACCTTCCATTTAGAACCAACAAAAATAAAATTATTACAAATCAAAAGTTCAAAATCAAATGTCAAAGGCGATTGAACCAATCAAACATCAAAGTGGACAAATAAAGTTAAAATGGATCCCAAAGAAAAATGGATCAAGTCAAGAAAAGAATGAATCAAGCAAAGAAAATCAAAAAGTCAATCAAAATTTGGAGCCACAAGACAAGAGGACTCCCACATATAATAAATACCTACCTCCTTCAAAATGGTCATCAAGAAAGGCATAAAAAAGTGTTGGTTCCAAAAATTATCCTAATCAAAATTCCAAACTCCGTCATCCAACACTTAAAGTTTGGCAAATAAAATTTGCTACATCCAAATGTCCAACAAATCCGTTCACATCTACCATCATGCACCATAATCCTACATCTTGCCTAAAGTCTAAAAATACCATGTCACAAATCCGTCACATCTTGGCAGCAACTCTTTATCACAAGGACTCTCATGGCACTCTATCATGATGTGCGTATTCTGATAAGGCCAACCCTAGTATCAAAAAGCCTCACAATGACATCAATCAGTTGTATGCAAGCACTATGATCTTGAAAAGGAAACTACCTCATAAAGGGAATTATTTGAATTTTATGGCACCAATCTCTACATCAGTACCGTTAACGGATTCAAAATAGTCAGTTATCATCTAAGGAATCAAGGCCATCCAAAAAATATAAAAATACAAAAAAGAAAAGAAAAAGACAAAAATAGTAAAGAGAAAAAAATTGTCCAATAGTGAAAACTATTCTTATGGCTCTTTGGATAATTACCATGATGAAAACCTGGCAAACAGGCATCATGTGTAAATAAATTATCTATGTGGACCATTACACTTGGGGGCAAGTTGTCTTATTTCCTATACCCTTCACATGACATTTTTGACACTTTTGTCCATCCATCTAAGCCCTATCATTTCATGCATTTTTCCACCTACTTTGATCTTCATAAGGACTACAGTACAAACATAAATTATGCTTTGGGAAATTTTTTTGACATGTCTATCCTTTGGTCATACACTTTCATGAAATATCATATCATCACCTTCATAACAATATCCAGGTCCATATCTCGACAAAAATAAATTATCCTTATATGACATAAGCCTTCCATGTCTCCTATCTTTTACCAAAGCCATCCATTCTTATTTTATACCTATTGCCTATCTTGGTTTTCCTTGTCAATGGCCTAAAGATCCCTCGCCATCCCATCTAGTCCTCATCAAGTCATTCCAAATGCAACGATATGGAAAACCTGGCGCATCATCCAAAACATTCCTTGGCTTTATCCTTGGCCCTGCTGCAAACTTTTATCCTCTTGTCATATCATTGTCATCTTCACATTGTTTCGGGATGTGTCCTTCCCATGTCAAACAATGTTTTCATTATCATCATCACCTGTCAATTGGTATTTAGCTTGACTAGCGGAAAAATTATGGTTGTCCTTGGATTCATGTGTGTCGGCATCATTCACATGTATTTGTCACAATTTTCATAAAACATCAAAAAGTCATAAAAATTGGAAAAAAAAAATCTTGAAAAAAGTCATAAACATTAAAAAAAATCTTGAAAAAATTCATAAAAATCCGAAAAAGTCATGAAAAAACATCCTAAAAATCAGAAAAAGTCCTAAAAAGAGTCATAAAAAATGAAAAATGTGTTGAAGAAAACACAAAAACTTTCAAAAAGTGTCAAAAAAATCTCAAAACAAAGTAAATTCTTGTCCCATTAGTCTAGTCAGTCACGTCAGTCAATCTTTATCCCAGTCTGAACTACGTTGTCTCTATGCATTTGCTACGTAGGCAAGGCCATCAGTCAATGAGTCCCCGAGACATTAGGTTAGTCCTTTTAGGTTTGTCAAAATAAAAATCATAAGTCAAACATGGTTGCATTGGTCAAATAAAGCAGACATTGTCACACTTGACACAAGATAGTCATTTGAAACGTCAATGCCAAAATCGGTCAAAATCAGACAACATAAGCCAATGAATCAAATAGTCAAAATCAGTCAACTTGCCAAAACATTAGTCAAAATGTCAATCTCGTCACTTTTTGGTCCTCTTCAAGATGTGTCCTTTGATTTAGACCTCGTCAAAATGTCATTTTCCTTTTCAGGATGCGTCCTTCCTGACCTTAGGCACCGTCAAACCATCAAAACTATCAAACTGTCAAACAATTAATCTTCGAAAAACAAACATTGGCAATACAATTAAATGGTTGTTAATTTTTGGCTATTTTGTCTTATCTTTTTATTGACTTGTTTTTTGGTCATGTTACTAGCTACCTTGAGGATATCCCATGAAGGATTTAGAGGTGCGATGACATCTCATGACTTATTTTGTTTTTCTTTGACTGATGTCTATGGATTGTCTTGACAAAACGACTAGGGCAACATGACCCTTAGTATGAGTTAGGACATTCCTTGTCTGTGATTGTTTGTTTTGCAAGTGGATGACCTTTCACACCTTGGTCTATGTCAAACCATGGTGTTTGTTGTCCATTTGTGTCATTTTTACCGCCCAATGATGATTCGAGCAACATCTATTAGTACCTTGGAAAATGTTGAAGGTTTCTTTTCCCATCCCACCCTTCTTCGTTTCCCCTATAATATTTCATCTAGTCTGCATCTTCATCATCCATATCTTTTGCACTAACACTTTCTTGTCCCATTGTCTTCTAGTCTTCTCGTCCATTTTCGAGAGCACACTCGTGTTCTTGGAACTCGATTTTTCTCTCAAGGGGACATACCGCTACCCCCTCGTCATTCTTCCTCATGTTATTTGGCATTGGGGCATGACTTTAACTTGTTTTCTTTGTCATAACGCGATAAACTGCATTATGACAAAGAGGGGCAAAATGTAGACACTAAAAATTGTCCCAGGGTTGTGATTTCTAAATTACCTATCATTTCCCCTTTTGTACTTGATAATTAAATAATTTTAATTATTTAATTAATTCATTTTATTTTATCTTTATTCCTCCTTGATTAATTAATTAAATTTTATTTATTTAATTATGTCACTAATTAAGTCCTCTTCTTTCTAAAATTAAATAAATTCTTATTTATTTAATTTTTTTCCACTTTCCACTATAATTAAATAATTATTTTTAATTATTTAATTTGGTCCACTCTCTTTAATTTTGAATTAAATCATTATATTTAATTCAAAAGATTCCCTTTGTCACATTCTTCTATAATTAAATAATATCTTTATTATTTAATTATTCATTGGCCACCTAAATTAAATAATTTTTATTATTTAATTTCTCCTATCACCTTTTTGTTTGTGCTTATTTTAAATAATTTTTTTTATTTTAAATACTCTAACTTTCTAATTTCCCTCTTTTTAGTAAATAATTCAAATTAATTGTTTACTGTCATGTGACCCCACCTTTTGAATTAAATTAAATTTTTAATTCAAAATAGTCTTTGTCCTCCAAAAATCAAGTAATTTCTATTATTATTTGATTTTCCAGCCAATCTTATCTCTTGTCACACGCTTTGTCAACCCTTGATTTGATTTTCTAAAAATTAATCATGTCCATTCATTTCAAATTTGACCTAATGTTTCCCTAACCTTAATTATGGGTTGTCATATTGAATCTTGTCCATTGATTCTAGGGAACTTGCCAACTTTTAATCTTGGCCATTCACTCAAAATTGTATTTTCTATAAAATGGCAATTTTGGTCTCATTTTGTCATCTTGCAACCTCATGATTTTGCAACCTCATGATCTTGCAATCTCATACTCTTGCACTCTTTTCATTTTTTCATAGGCATATTTAGATCTCATTTGGCATAATTTAGACATATTTTAGAGGTTTACTAGTTGCATTATAGCATTATATTGCATGTAGTTACTCAAATCCTTCAACATTTTCTTAGGGCTTGTCATTATCATTAGATTGCTCATCATAAATCTGAGGGCAACAACATATTTTCAGCAAGCTGAGAAGGTATGATGGAGGTCAGCCATGGAGAATGAAGACATTTTGGTAAGACCGTTTCATTTGTTTTCATTTTATTCCTTTGCACTTCATTATCACTTTGGGTTTTCATGTTTTGTATTTGATTTTCTAACCCTAGGAAAATTCCCTTCGTTACAGTTGTTTTTGGTAAGTCCTTTATGTATTCTCTCTCCTTGCACCTAGTGTGAACTTGGAGATTAGAAATACCCTAAGATTTGTAATTTGTTTCTTTACCCAAGGATTTGATTATTTGTGTATGCTCTTCCCTCATGATGTATTTGTTTTCTTATAGTAGGAGGATTTATTGGGGATATCATCACCCCAAGGATAACCTCAACCATTTTGTTAAGTGGGAAAGTTGTACCCTTAGTCCCCTGAGATGTGCATAGATGAAGAGAGCAAAGGATACCCCTCCAATCTCGAGCACCCCTAGATAGGCTCTCTATACATTGATTTCACTATGAACCTTGTATAATTAGAAGCCTTAAGACCTTTCGGTTGTTGCTATTGGTGTGAATGGGGTTATTTTCTAACTAATTATTAGCGAGGACCTATTCACATTAATAAGTTTAATTAAAAGTTAAGTTATTCCTAGTTGTCATTTCTAGAAGTTAGTTATAATGGGGCCATGTCTCATTATTTACTTTGAGTTATCTAGGCATTTAATAATTCTCTCATGCATTGAATTTATTGCATTTAGTATTTAATATTTTTAGCGAAGTAGTTATCCTACTTCATCTCACCTTGCTTATATATACAAGGTGCTTGTACATTTGTAACATATTCTAGATCAATTCATTATTATCATAGATCGTCATTCAATCAATCATCTATCTTCTTGCTCATGTTGTAACACTTTCTTATGGATGGTTTCTTTCTTGGTTGATCCATTGAAGACTGCAACTTCATTTGGGTTCATTTTTCATTAGTATTTCCAACATGGTATTAGAGCCATGTAATGCAAAGTCCATCTCATATTGGAGAATCAAGTTGAGGAGATTTCCATTCTAGGTTTGAGGGTTTGCATTGCAGGTTTTTTATCATCATTCAAAAGGTAGCTAATTTCTAAAGCATATTCGGTCTGATTTGACCCTATCATTACACTCAAGAGGTCCAAAACCCTCTAAAATTATTGTCCAATCATCAAAATTCAACACTTTTGATCTAGAGCCATCAAAGGTTTTTTGTTGTTTGGGAGGAAATCCGTATTGTACGAATCGTATAGTTGGTAAAAAAATCCTCCCCCTTGTCAAAAAAATTTCAGAAGCGGAAAATATTTTATCAACAAGTTAATTTTAATTATTAGGCATATTTTCATATTGTCTGGGTAAATATTATATTTGGTTGATAAATATAATTTATCAGGGTTTAATCTATAGATAAATACCTTTTATCTGGGTGATAAAAATATTATTGGTGGTCAAATTATTTATTTTGTAGGTTTTAAATTTTTAATCTTTGAAAGGAAACATTATAAAATTCCTAGTAGAATTTCTATTGGTAGGGCTTTAATCCTTTTGCAGCCGCATATAAAAATTTTTAGGGATAATTAAAAAGGTTTTGTATTTATTTCCCGATGGCCAAAATCTTTGTTGGGGAGCTTTTATTAATTCGGTTGTAGCCTTTGTTAGTCTGCATACGTTGTCTATCGATGTATTTATTTTTGATGGGTTTGGGTCTTTTCCATTGACGTCAACTATCTCACCATCATTGCCAAAGGTTTTCCTACCGGCTTCCCAAGTATTAATCATTTTCCAAAGTCTTCAAGCCCCAACTGTGGTCTCATTGCGAACTAGGGGCTCCATTTGGAGGAGCAACACCACCCTGGTTGTCACTAACATAGCCCTACCACCATCAAGTTGGTGACACCCTTTTTTAATTTCCCGCCCTACATGGCCCTAACTCATATTGTCGACCAAAGGCTTATTTTTTTTGCCTCTAGGTGCATTATTTTTGCACCTATTTAGCCTACAAGCCCAAATTGGGTAGATTTTTTCAGTGGAGCATAACTTTTAGCTAGAGTATCAGATTTTTGCAAACATGATATTGATGGAAAGATGGTTTTTTGTACTTTGTAGTGGTATATACTATTTTTACAGATTTTTTTGTAGGTACAAATTATCGCCAATTGAATTCAGTGCTTCCTTTTGGACTCCCAAGCTCATATATTTTCACCAGTTTGTCAAATTTTGGAGATTCCAACACTATTACAAAGATTATTAAGAGTTCTATCAGTTTTTCCATGCACATTTCTTAGATTTAGCCCTAGGTATAATCTATTCAATTTTTACAATTTATGGCATTTTCTTGATTACTTGGACATACTGCTATTTGGAGAAGGTCTATTTGATTGGGAGGCTTCAGTTTTAGTTACATTTCATAGTTTGGGAGTTTCACATCAATTTCTAATATATATTTTTTCCTTTTGCTCAATTTATGTTTGTGGCTCTAATGGTACACCTAGGATTTGAGGTTTTAACTCATCATAATTATCACACATGGAAGGTGAGGATGTAGAGATTACTATGTTCTATGGGATTATGGTCTACCTTGGGAGAGGAACAACCTAATTTTCCTAGGGAATATGAGAAATTTACACATCGAAATAAATGTGATGAGGCGATGGGCTTGATTGCACTACATGTTTCTAACTCCTTATTCTTCCTCATCAAGGAGTGCATTACACCAAGACATGCATGAGATAAATATAAGGACCTCTTTGGTTCTATTAGTGATGTAAGAGCTTTGCAATTAGGAGTAGAATTGGCATCTCTTTCTACCAACATGTTACTTACTATTAAGGATTATTTTGTGAAGTTTAAGTCTTTGTGATCTTAGTTAGTGGGATGTGGGAAAGAGAAAATTGATAAGGAATGTATCTTTCTAGTTTTTCCTAAATTGAAGGGAACTTTTGCATATTTTTCCACTTCCTTTTATTCCACTATGGATGGGTTAGATGATATATTTATCATGCCACCATTTGCGACCTTTTTGTGAGAGTTTTAATAGGGTAAAATCAAAGCTTAGCCAAGATGATATCACTTCTAAGTCTCATGCTTTGATAGTCACACCACCTAAGGGGAAATGGAAGAATAAGAAAAATCCCAAGACAAAACCTAGTGAGACTTCCATCACCTCTTCAAAAGAGGGTAAACCTAAGAAGGAGAAACCCACAATGTAAGGACATGCTCTCATTGTAACACATGTTGAAAGGTCTAACAATTGTATTATTGACTCTAGAGCCTTGTATCATATATCAGGCTAACTTGATAGGTTCTCTTCCTTGTAGGATACTTCACTCATGAGGATCTTGATGCATAATTATGTTTATCTTGATGTATTTGGTAAAGGGGTTATTGATGTACCACATGGTAGTTTTAATAATGTGCTTTGTATTCCTGATATTAAGCACAATATTCTTTTAGTATATCAAATAGCACAAACTGGTGAATCCATTGAGTTTACTCTCAATTCAGTCTTCATCCATGATTTTCACACCAAACAACTTGTTGTAGTGGTTAGGGACAATCGTTAGGAAAAGATCTATTACTTTTCTCATTTTGTTCCTAATGGTGAATGTTCTAAGGGTCACTCTCCTAGCTCCAATATAGGTAGTAATTCACATGATGGTTTTGGTGGATGGTTAAACCTCACTAGTCATTGGCCATTTAATGAGGATCCATCATCTCCTACTTCATCAAAGTTGATAGTTGATTTCAAGACTTCAATAGAGCAGGATATATTTAGTTTTTTAAATTTGTGGATGTAGGATGGCTTTTTTTCTATACTATAGACTTGTCTTATCATTCTTATTTTATATTTTTGGAGGACATACTTGAGGGGGTAACTCTCCTCTTTGTATATTATTATTTGGAGGACATTATTGAGTCTCTGCATTCTATTATTTCTTCCTTGATTGGGGATCCTGATTTTGATGAAACATCTTTAGAGGCACTTGATTCTTCTTCAAATATTTCATTGGTGAGACTTCTGCATTCTCATTTCATCATGGAGTTGGACTATATTTCATATCTACCATTGGATTTATTTCTTCCTAATGGGATACATGTGTTTTGTTGTCATTGGGTTCTCTTTTAGCTTCATACTTTCTTCAGTGGTTTCGATGATACTTCATTATGGGGGGGGGGAAATCTAGTCTCCATCTTTCCCTTAATTAGATGGGTCATTATAATATATTCTTGTGATGAATGTAGCTCGTAGGGGGTATTGATGTTAAGACCTCCACACATCACTTCTATCACCTGTACATGATTTTCATTATATCTCTTTTTTGGAGAGGAGTTTTTTCCCATGAGGTTCTCTTTTTTCTCTATTTGTGAGAGATTAGTTACATGATTAGTTGTACATGGGTTCCTAACATGGCCTAATTTTTGGGACCCATATTGCATTTCCATATTGAATCATTTGCATAATAACTCCACTCTCTAGTTTCACTTATGGGGGGGTATTTGTGTGAATGGGGTTATTTCCTAACTAGTTATTCATGAGGACCTATTCACATTAATAAGTTTACACAAGATTTAAGTTAGTCCTAGTTGTAATTTCTAGAAGTTAGTTATAATGGGGTAATTTCTCATTATTTAATTTTAGTTATCTAGGCATTTGAAATTTCTCTCATGCATTCAATTTATTGTATTTAGAATTTAATATTTGTAGCAAAGTAGTCATCCTACTTCATCTCACCAAGTTCCTATATACACAAGGTGCTTGTACATTTATAACATATTCTAGATCAATTCAATGTCATTTCATAGATCATGATTTGATCAATCATCTATCTTCTTGCTCATGTTGCAACACTTTCTGTAAGATCCGGTTTCTTTCTTGGTTGATCCATTGAATACTACAAATTCATTTGGGGTTCATTGTTCATCAATATTTCTAACAATTGCCACTAGTGGGCTGTAGTGTACAACATCACACACAAAGTCACTTGACATGTACCATCCTAGGATGTGGTATAATATTTTTGACAATATAAAAATCTATCAAGAAGAGGAGGAAGGTGAGCCCTTGTGCTACTGGACCCTAGCTACTCACCTTTGAGAGTGGAGCCATGTATCTATGCTCTCCTATGATATTTTATCGATTTGGATTCTATTAGTGGGACACACCTTTTACTATTAGTTAGGTTATTCTTCTTGAATTGTTTTACTTATTCATACCAGTGAAACCATTCAACCTTTTCACTTTGAAAAATTCTATAGCTATCATGTATATTGTTTGAAGTGTTTTCTTGCCAAAGTTTCTCAATACATTCAATTAACACAAAGAATAGTTAGAGTAACATAATTAAACCTTATGATCTCCCATTTCTCTATCTTGTTATGTAACTGAATATCATTTTATGCAAGTATCTATGAAAAAAAAGTTTGAAAACTCATTTTTATATCATAACCTCCCAATTGTTTAGTCATAGGTTGTAACTATATTATCTATGTAAAATTGCACCTCCCTGTTGTGTAATTTTTACCTATCTTATTACAATTATTGCTTACCTAGGTGCATTTGTTGCTAATTTAGGTGTAATTGATGTTTATTTGTGTGTAATTGCTACTTTTTTGTGTGCAATTTTTGTTTATCTAGGCGCATCTACTATGCAGAGTGGCACAATTTCCTATAACTATAAAAAATATAAATCTAGTATAAAAACTAAATTGTCATCTATTTCTACTTATGATCCCATAGTTGAAACTTTGATTATCGCATTTGTGTTGTACTATGGCACAATTTCTCTATATCTAGGTGTGATTTCTCTACGAGTTAGGCCACTTGTTGTTATTAGACTTTACTATCTTACACATAGACCTTAATCAAATCAAACTGGTACCTACTAGTTTAGTATAGAGTTAGACCCCCTAGAGTTGATCATTTATCTTATCCATTTTCATCCTTCACATCTTGTCAATCAAAGTCTAGATTCAGGTTTAGCCTTTAATTTACCACATCCACATTATCATCATGTTTTTAGTCATCCTAAAATCAAATTCAGTTAGCCTATCTAGATCTTGTGGTCATCCATTCTAGTTTGATATTTTACTTTTAATTTTTTCCTTCTCAAGGTAGAATATTAAGTTATCTTATCTATGGTAAGTTTGTGTAAGACCTTGTCTCTTGTGGCCTTGTTGATCCTGTTAGTCATTGATGGTTTATATTCTATATTTTATGTTCTTTTATGTTTGATAATACACATGACTGATGGTTATTGCTATACCACAAAGATTTTCATATTCTTGATTAATCCTATCTAATGGTTGTTGTGATTTCTTGTGATAGACAGATGAGTTCTATTCCTTGTATACATAAACATGTATGTTGGACTCAAGGGAACATTGAGAAGGGGTGTGAATTAGTGTTCAACAATTTTTAAAATTCATCAATCTAAAACTTGAAACCATTTCAACATTGCATTAAAGAAAAGATGTATGCATTCAAAGTAATCATTCATGATACCATAACACACAATTTTTTGCGTGGAAACCCTATTAGGGGAAAAACCATGGTGGAGGTTGATAAATAATTTGAGTACTCAAATATAATTATTTGCAAAAGGAATGCACTTGCATTCAGGCACACTGCCTAGAGCTCACTGCTCAAAAGAAAAGGCTCAATGCCATACAAAATTTTAGATTAAGACCATCTAAAGGGTGAACTAAAATAATAGCATCTATTTATGCAAGGTGACAGTTCCGGTTAAGCTCATAGATTGAATTCTGGACTTGCAGACTGATTCTGCTCTTTGCTTTTCTCTGCTGTGCTCTTTCTTTTGCTCTTAGCATCACACATAGACAAGTTCACACTATTATTTTGTTGAATCTCACACTACACACATATTCGCATGCTTACACACTTCTTTGATTCCAATCACATTATATTTCATACCTTACATGATATAACCGATCTCATATATATATCTGCTAAGAAGGATTTACTTATTCATCGGTCGACTTCATAAAATATTAAGTTACCTTCATCTTGTCGGCCATATCCATCCTTAATTCTTTATGTGCATCCTCCAAAGTCAGTTAAGACAAAGAGAGGACCCCAAAAAACAAAATCTAGCATGAAGATATTTAATTAATTACTCCTTATACATTTGTGATTACTATATTCGTCGGGTTGGCCTTCTAGGACAAATAACTAACAAAATAGTACACTGGATCTCCTAGATCACATACCAGTGAGTGCGCATCAAAATAAACCTTCACCAAGATACTAAAAAACATAAAAAAACCTTCTTCAATGATCGACAACTCAAAATATCTATCTGGTGAGGTGTTTAGATCAAATTTTATGCTTGTAACTGGATGCCCTATTCTTTACTTTGTTCTACTGGTAGATGCCAAAAATGTACTATAGACCGGTTGCCAGGGTTGATCAATGACAACACTTACATGCCATATGCCAACAATCTCCCCCTTTGGCATTGATGGCAACACTTAGTGAAAAATTACTAAGTGTCAGAATCATTTTAGGTATACTACCAAACTTTTACTGTACTTTCTCCCCTTGAGTTTTATACCATATTCTCTCTATAAGGAATTTTTCATTGTATTCTCTCCACCTTTGACATCAATGACAAAGCATGGATGTCATGTGCCAAAAAAAAAATTCAGCAGTGACAACATAGTGACAAAATACTTATATGTTGATACCAAGTGACAAAACACATGTTCAAAATTCTCAACACTTCAAAACTTCATCACATATATGTCGAGTGTTCTCCTTCTTTGATCAAAACTTCAAAAACTTGAAAACAACTAATTGCTATCTTTAGAAGATTATCTATGGTTTTTCTTCATTTTCGGAAGGAATTTCTTCCAAGAATCTATTGTTATTCCAATAATAATGATCAAACTATTATTCTTGGAAGTCTTGTTAACAATTTTGGTTAAAGATTCAGGAATTGTAATTTCTTCTTCCAGTTTCTCACCATTCCTCAATATTTCCACCATTTGCTCAAACTTGCATTTAGTTAGATCCTTTACCTTCAAAAAAGTATCCACAAGAGTATTCTTGGAGAGTTGAATTTTTGTGTGTGCTAACTATAGCTCTTGGATTCTTCTCCTGATGGTGCCATCTGGATCCTGAGATATATCAAATGTTATTCCAATGCCATTAAACTTTGTTTCAATCTGATCCATCTTCTCTTTGTAATTGTTGACTGCATGGGGCCAATGGATGTAATAGTTGCATATGCTAGTGATTTAGTTTATGCATTTCCTTAACTCATTCATTTTATTTTTTAGTTTGGAAAGAGATAGTTTGAATTGCTCCTTCAAGTGAGAAATAACTTCACCAACTTCCTTTTCTCGTGCTTTAGAATTCATTGCTTCTTTGTTGCACTCAATCATTTTATCGGCTAGAATGTTTTTCAAGCTCTCCAATCTAATATTGCATTGCTCAACATGAGCATTTAACACACTTAGAATCATGTCCTGATCATATGATGGTCTAACACACCATAACTTAGCTATTTTTTGCATTCCACCTTCTCCTTGAATAAGTTGTTGTAGCTTTTCTTCTGTCAGATAATCTTCTTCCTCATTACCTTTTTCTTGTTCAGATTCATTTTTCAGTGGATCCTTAGTTTCTTCATCAGATTCTTCATCCAAAATATCCACAATATCCTTTTCTTTTCTTTTTCCCTTAATTTTGGGAGCTTTGCCTTCCTGAGGACTATATTCAACAATTTCCTTTCCTCTTTTCTGTCATTTATCAGTGCTATCAGAAGAGGAACCAACTTCAATTGATCTTACCAAAAGAGAAATATTAATTGAAGCACACTTTTCAAGAACATTCTTAAAGAAATTTTTAAATTCCAAATCCCAATCGACCAAGGTCCTAGAATATGAATATATTTGTTTGCATATTGGTTCATTTGTCTTCCATACCACAATGTCAAGTTTAGGAATATAATTTAGAAAGTACATTGTTAAGCATGTAATCAAGGTGCCAAAGTTGAAAGGGTAACCTGAATCCTTTGTCAGTTGTACATTCTCCATGAGATGATCCTTTAGCAACCCGCATAGGTCAAAGTCCTGACCTTCAATTATCATCTTGCGAGAAATATAGACTATGCTAGTTGATGTAACTCCTCGATTTCTGCAGAAGATTTTGTATGTTATTCCATGTTCAATGTATTTTGTAATGAGATTATTGATTGTATAAATTATCCAGGCTCTCTGATATATGATTATCCATATTAGGGTTTTGACCTCTTTGTTCTGGATATATTTCTTCCTTGGTATATCTCTAACTTTGCAAAATCTAGTTAAATTCCCAATTGCTTCCTTCGAGATAATGTAGGGTTTGTCCAAAGTTAACATATCATCGTGTAATTTTCTCAAGATGAATTTGACGAATTTTGCATTTTTGAAGTACAAAAACTCATTCCAGATATCCAAATTTCCATGTTTAGCTTTGCTCAATTACTTCAATTCATTAGGCAATAAAAAACTCCTCATGGACCTAATCTTTGCACTGTTATACTCGTCTAGAGTGATCAATCCTTTTATTTGTTCCATTTTTCCTTTTTGTGTTCAAGATTCGCAACCACACACTAAATTGTATGAATAATTTGAGATCAATTCGAAATGACTAATAGATTCTGAGAATTATCGATGAATCGATTTCACTGCTTTGAAATCTGACCATCGAGTGCTCTCCTTCTTTTCTCCTTCGATGAAAAGTGATAAATGATGGATTTAACTTTAATTTTATAGCTCGCACACTTGTAATAAATGTGTTTTCCCTAAATTTCCAGATACTCTATTTTTCTCAAACAATAACTGAAAAATATTCTACGGACCTATGAATTGTCTGAATTCATTTTGCATAATTTATCCAATAATTTTTGATACCATAAATACACCTTCTTAACTTTTCTCTATGTTCTGGTACCATCCATAGATAGGGGAGGAAATATTTTTCTTGAAAAAATCCCCCTAGGCCAGTGGCCTGAAATCAATTATCGGAAGAATTACCAGAAGCAGGTTCTGGCATGGAACCATTTCCAGCATCAGAATAGTTTTTCCTTACCCATGTATTTTTTATCTGATCTCTGATTTCATCTGTAGTCACTTTTTATTTCCCTTTATCATTTTTCTCTATATTTTTGTCTCTGTATACCGGACCTCTTCTATCTTTATTTTTGTTTCTACAAAATCTTGCAATGTGACCATACTTATTGCAGTTATACAACACAATGTTTTCTTATCTATTCCAATAGTTTCTTCTTGATATGCATTGATTATTAAACTGCCAAAAACACATATATATGAACCAGGGAAAGAGGATTCGCTTACTAGGCTCTTAGGGTTTTTCACCCTAAGAGCACTTAGTGGAAGAATGACTCTCTTTCCTCTAGGTTGATATGTTTAAGGCTAAGTTCATTTAAAAAGGGGGAGGGATTTGATGATGGTTGTGAATGTGTGTTATGTGTGGCTAATGGTGAAAGTAAAATGAAACTAATCTAAATGTATGCAAATGTAAATAAAATAAAACTAAGCTAATGCAAACTAACTAATTATATGCCCTAAATGTGTAATTTCTGGAAAATGATAGAGCGGGATAGAAAGTGTGTACCTAGAGAAATCATGTGAAAATTGAATGCTCTTGGAAGCTCTTGGAAAGTGCTGGAAAATGACAGAAGGACACTTATTCCAAGAGGGGTGACCTAGTCCTCCAACTAGAAAACTTTCCTGAAATAGGTTTTGGGGAAATGGGTATCCCAAAAACATAGAAACCCTTTTTCGGGCCTAGAACAGGGACAACGTTGCCAATAGGGGAAACCTAGTCCTCTTGTGTCTTTTCAAGGAATTAGGCTTTGGTTTTTTGGGTCCTAGTTTTTATTCCCCTATTTTGTAGTAATCTATGACAAGAAGTTCCGAAAGTGACCTGCAACTTGTCTTTTGTCCTTCCTAGGGTTTGAGACTTTGGATTTCACTTAAGGAGAATGTTTGTACTTCTTGCAACACTTTTTCCTTCACCTAACCTACATCAAAAGATTTGCAAACACATGCAAAGACCAAAAATCGTTGGGGTTAGGGTATAGGAGTTTGCCTAAGTCAAACCCCTTTGTAGGTGATTAAACCCAAATGAGATAAACACAAAGGAAATAAATGTTGAATGATAACAAAATAGTAATGCTTACCAAATATTTGTTGATGGTCTGCAACATGCATGAGCAGCTTCAATGGAGGAGGTTTGAAAACCCTAATGCTTGTATGCTTGCTTGGTTGCTTGAGTACTTGATGATTGAGAACAAGAATGTAAAAATGAGCTAGAGGACCCTCAAAATGGAGGTGAAAGCCCTTATTTGTACAAGTAAAACCTTAATTTTCTTGAAGTGCAAGATAATAGGCCGACCCTAGGGTTTAGGAGGCAAGATTCTCATTGAATCTTAATTAAAATTTGAATTTTATGCTTAGAGGGACTAGGTCGCCCAAAGTGGCGACCTAGTCCTCCTAGGTAAATTTTGATGATTATCGAGAATTGATTTATGTTTAATAAAGTTTGTTATATTTTCCTCTGCAACACACTTAGGTTGGGACTAAATATGCATTAAAAGGAAAAATTAGCAAATAAAAAGGGTTGATTTAGGGGTAATAAGTGTAGATAATGTGAAAATGCAACACAACACTTTACAACACTCTGTCTTAAGGCTTAGAAAGGTATAATAATGCATTATTTAGGTGAATTATGTTGAAGGGGTCTTAGAAAAGTGAGGAAATGTGTTACAACACTTCACAACACCTTAGTAAAATTCCATTAGATTAGTGTTGAATTGCAAGCTTACAAGGCTGAATCAAGGTGATCAAGGCCAAAATCAACTGAAAAGGGCCAAAATGAGTGAAAAAGTGCCAAGGTATACACTTTTTGGTGACAAATTTAGCCCCCACTTTAGTGAGAGTATGAAAATTCTTCAGACTCACACTAAAGTAGTTGAATCATGTGCATTGAGCGGGATCTAGTTTACTCGTGTTAGTAAGGTGAGTTGAATATGATCAAGAGGGTTGATCAAGCCCCTAGAATCAAGATCCCATGGAAGACTAAGCATAAGTGCAAAAGGTCACACAAGGTGTAATGTGAAAGGGTGAAGAGAGAGAAAAATTTGGATCAAGCTTTGAATGTTTGTACAGCTAGTTGTGGATAAGATCTAGGTTGTTTGTCCGAAAAAGGAAAAGGGTACTGGTTATGTGCAGGATCATGATGGGCCAAAAAGTGGCAATATGTAAATGATATGATGGTCCATGTGGCTGACAACTTTTTTTTACCCAAAATTGATGAAACGAAAAGGGTTTTTAAAAGATATTGTCATCTTTCCACCAATATAAATTATGCTTTATTTTGAATTTAATAAAAAATATTATTCATTTTCTATTTGAATTACGACTAAAGTTCTGATTGATAGGTTGATTGAGAAACATCTATAGTTTTCAAACAGTATCACAATTTTTGAATCCGAAACATGCTTCAAATACTATAGGATTAAAAATAAAATATTTGAATTTCATGAAGTTTTGACCAAGTTAAGGTGGTCAGACATACGAGTTTTTATATTTTTTAAAATTTGTAATAAAAAAATCATAATTAATTATTTACTTGGAAAAAAATTACAAAAAAATAGGCATCACATCAAGACATGAGTCCTCTACTTATATCTAAAATCTTATAAAAAAATATTATCATTTTATTGTGGTTAGGGTGGTCAGATAAACACCTACTTCTTATTTTTTCCCTGAAATTTAAGAACTACTTCATTGAAATTTCAAATTTTCACCAAATAGATTTTTTTTTTTAAATAAACCTAGTAGTTTAGAAACTACATTCAATTTTCTACAGATTCTATTCTTACATATTTTTGAAACAATATAGATAACTTATTCAAAATTTTATTTCAAGTTTCCTAACTCTAATTTTTTGAATTTTCATCGCCACTTAAGGGCCTACTTTTTCCATGATGATCCTGCACATACCCTACTCACTTTCGGCTGACGAAATTTTTGGTTGTTCACCAAGTGAGAATTACAAAAGCTGGTGAGAGACACATACACCCGGTTGGTATGTGCTCAAACACACAAAGGTGGCTATGGGGAAAGTCGTGTCGCTAGTTGGGCTTCCCGCTCAACCATGCCAAAGTTGTACTCACTAGAAACTTTGATAAGGCGCCACAATGATAGGGGTGCGGTTCATGAGACAAGTAAAGCCTTGGATGCTTAGAACCCATGAACAATTGTAAGTTGACATTACAGGCATGCAAGTTTTGCTATGCAAGGCAGCCATGAATGCACAAATATAAAAAGTATGCAACATGAAAAAAAGAAAAAGTAAAAAGGTGCAAAAGAAATGAAAAATGAAAGTGTTCAAAGGAGTCTTGTTTAGTTCATTTGAGGTCTTTAGACTTACGGAGCATTACGTGTAATGTTTCCAAAAGAGGACCGATCAAATTATAGAAGATTCAAAAATTAGGGGATGCAGTGCATCACATTAGGCCACTAAGAGGAATGTAATATGATGAGATAAGTCACACTTATGAAAGACATTATACCCAATGTTTTCCACAAAGTGAGAAAACACATCAAGTGAAATAAGAAGGCTACGTTAGGAAGAATGGGTAAAGGAAAACAAATACAAATGCAGAAAAAAATACAAGTAAAACAGACATTCTCATGTGAAAGTAACATGAGAAAGTGACATTCTCATTCTCTGTACTGGGCCCTAAAAGTGTCTCATTGCATGATACACATAGTGGTTTTGTGAAAGACCTGTTGCAAGGTCTGAATACCCATTTTCTGAAACTTGAGTGCTTTAAGCCAAGGTGATTTATCCAAAGGCTGACCATTATGCTCAAAAAAAAGAGACCACCAAATATTCTACTGATTGAGTGAGAGCCCATCGGAGCCAAGGCTTAATAGCCTCCCAAGCACTCCAAATGATTTTGGAAACAAAAGTCCCAACAATTTGGACTGGCTCCTTCATAACCAGAAGGGTCTAAAATATGATCCCTTTCCAAGTGGGTTTGTGAGGAGGAAAACCAAAATGAATACAATGCCTAAGAAGAATCTTCTAGGCCTCATCTCTGGTGAAGGCATGAATAATCCATTTGACACATAGATAAATCCCTTGCCATTGAATGGAGAGCAGCTCAAGCCCTCTCGAATATTTGGGGAGGCAATAAAACTCCCAGGCAACACAATGAAAACCCTTATGGGTTTCAGACGAGGCCCAAAGAGAATCTCTAAGTAAATTTTCAAGCTTGCCATAAGTAGCTTTGGAAGGAGCCCAGCATGAGTAATAAAAATGAGTGGCTGCCAACACTTTAGAGCACACCTGGATTTTCCTAGCTAGAGAAAGAGGCTTGGTAATCCAGTAAGCAAATTTTTGCTCGACCCTAGACAACACAACTTGCCAAAACTCCATTGGAGAAGCCTGGAAAGAAAAAGGAATTCCTAGGAAACAAAATATCTATCTCTACCCTATCCTCCTCCAATTATAATTTTGAAGCCACATAAGAGTGGGTAGAATAGATTGCCTATAATATAAGGTCTTGTGCCATTGGATGCCAGAACCAGATGCTAAACATAAGCTATTAAGGCAATCAAGGGTAGTTGTAATCGATTATTCTTCCTCCAAGAGAGTAAGAAAGGAATCATCTTCAAAGTGGACATTAATAAGTTATGCATGAGAATTGGGGAGAGAAATCCCTTTGACACGCCGCTGAGAAACCATATGGGCTAGAAGGTAGCCAAAGACCTCAGCCTAAAGCACATACAAAGAGGGGGAAAGAGGGCACCCTTTCCAGATTGAGCGAAAAATACCAAAAGCAAAAAATTGGTGGCCATTAATGACGATGCAAGCCAAGGCATCTGCAAAAATCATACGAACAATTTGAGTGAAATTGGGCCCAAACCCCAAAGCTTGCAACATCGTAAGAATAAAAGGCCATTCAGTGCAGTCATAGGCTTTAGAAAAATCAATTTTGATGAACATTGCTTTCTGGTTTGAGCGTCGGGCCCATTCCATACCTTCCCAGACAACAATAATATTATCTAGAATGAACCTGGATTTGATGAATCCAATTTGCTCTGGGCGCACTATTTGAGGAAAGAGATGGCATATTTTCAGAGCCAAATCCTTAGCAATAATTTTGTAGGAGAAATTGAAAAGCGTGATGGGCCTCCAGTTGCAGATGCCCTTCAGATTCCCAGGCTTAGGTATGAATTTTATACTACCTTTATTTATTAGATTACTTAGATATTTGGTATGAAAAGCCTCAAGGTAAACATGATACAAATCTTACCCAACACAGTCCCATAGGGCTTTGTAAAATTCACAAGGGACAGCATCGATCATGGGGCCATTATCGTCGTCCATAGAATGAACAACTTCCTTGAGATCATCAATTGTCAAAAATTCATCACAAAAATCTCTAGGTTGAAGAAAGCCTATGTGGCACAACAACAAGGCAGTCCTGAAGGGCTTGTTGTCGCACAAGCATGGATTCCTGTGTAGTGAAAACCTGCTCATAGTGACGCACAAAGGCCTAGAGAATGTCAGGGAGCTCAGAGAGCACCTAGATGTTGTCCTTGATTTTTTTGATTCTCAGGGATGAGTGCCTAGAACGAAGTACCAAAAAAAACTCCTTGGAGGCACAATCACGGATCTTAAGCCAATGCAATCGAGCTTTGATTTGTGCACCTCTAGAAGTGTAATTATCAACCGCTTGCTTTTTGTGCCTTAAATTCACCACCTTGACTTGAAGTGACGGGGGAAAAGGGTTGGTTGCAAAGCTTTCGTAGCCGAACGTAGGTCAGCAGTGGTTGCTTCATAAGATCGCCAATGAAAAATATGGTGGCCATTTTTCATATAGCTGGCCATTTTTTGTTAGCAATCTTATGAACTAATGGTTGCTTCATAAGATCACAAAAATCTAGCTATACAAGTGATGGCATCATTCCACTAGGTAATCCATCCTATCTGGCTAGTTGGTCTACACTCCAAATTCCACACTCAACGAATGTGGACCAAAGTGGGCTTGTGAAAAAGCAAAGATGTGTTCAGAAAGAAATGAGTTTTACATGTGCAAGGCTGAAAAGACACCCATTCAATGCGAAAAGGAATTGGGAAGTGGTCGAACAAATTCAAGTCCACTAATGACTTCACTGGCAAGGCAGAACTGTCAAAAGAAAAAAAGATTGAGCCGAGATCATGGCATGATCAAGGCACTTGAATACTCTATCAGAACCGGCCCTGTAATTACACAAACTATTCCAGAGGGAATGAGAATGACAACGACCAATATTGGGATAAAAAAACCCCAATTTATTGTGCATGTAAAACCATGCCTCCCATTTGCCAATTGCCCATCTAAAAGGCAAGGTGCCTTCCTTGTCATATGCCAGCTCGACCATATTAAAGTCCCTACAGAGTAACCAGGTGGCAACTAGTAAAGAATTACCAATCTAGTACCAAAGCAAAGAGCATTCCGAAACATCATTAGAGGCATAAACATTAATAATCCAAAAAGAATAATTATCAATGTTAAGGAAAATCCAAACTATCTGATGAGAGGGATCAGTCCCATGATCCACAACATAAGCATGCAAGAATAGGGAAAAAAGAGTGACAACTCCCCCACGCCTAGCCTCATGCATCGTGCAAAACATTGTATTCGTTGACCAAATAGAACGACAAGTTGAAGCAAGAGAGAACCTAGAAATTTTAACCTCTTCGAGACAAAACACTTCAATACCATAGTACTTCTGCAAAGTATCTCTAACATAATACTTTTTGGAGAGGTCTATTAGACGTCAAACATTCCATGAGAGGAAGTTCATGGATGAAACTCTTCCATATTTTCACAGTCTGGTTCCTCCTCATCCAAGGAAGATAAATGATTCTTCTCGAAATCCTATGGAACTGAACCAATCTAAATAGGAGGTGAAAACGTCCACTTTTTTGGCACATATTCTCCTTCTTTAGGAGATGGAGACGGACTGCAAGACTGTGTTTGAGCTCCCGACATGGGAGGGATATTTGGCTAAGCATACATAGCAGCTGCCCGCTGAGGCATCGCCTTTGACCAGGGTTGTACTGAAGCATTAACAACTCGAGAAGGAGTGTCTATCCCCTTCTCTAAAGGGTTTGAAACAATTTTTGGTGGTTCAGAGGCTTTGGAGGCCGACCCATAACCAGTTGACTTATTTTTTTTGTTTGTAACCGTAGGCCACTTTGTTTTAGCCTTAGCAAAGGGCTCTGTCTGACGAGGCTTTTTAGCATCTCATGACAAGGAAGCTATATGAGGCACTGCCAAAGGGTAGTCCTTGATCTTGTGGTCACTTGACTGGCATCGATAACACGTGTTAGGAAAATTAAAATACGTGAATTTCTGGGTTTTCCTAATAGCTCCTATTTGAATATCAATAGATTCTTTCAAATTGTTGGATAGGTCTACTTCCACACTGACCCACTCCTGGGGTCGAGCCTGGAAAAATCTATTTGGCTCTATACAAATAACCCTCCCTAAAGAGGAAGCAATGTAATTCAGAAAGGGCACACAAGGCAAAGTCAAGCCAGGGAACTCAATCCAAATTAGGACCTGCAATTTGGTGTGGTTTGAGATAGCAAAATCCTGGGTCCATTCTTGGAAAACTAGCAAGCATGACCTAACATACCAGGGACCATGTGCTAAAATAGCCTGGATATGATTGACTTTCGTGAAGCGGAACAAAAAAAAACCCTTGGTCAAGTTTTGGACCATATCAAGGTGGACCCCATGAGGGACCCAAGCCTTGCTGACTTATTCTTTCAACACACTTTCGGGGGGAGTCCTCCCAACAAAATAGCCCAAAAGGGTGTGTTGTTCAAGCCACTGGTAAGTAGAATCAAAATTTGGTAAAGGCAAAATCACATCAGCTAGGGAATCAGAGTTCTTACCTCGTGAAATACTTTCAGAACAAATTTTTGGGGATGTTTATTCGAAGGAGGAGCCATTAAGCTACGTCATCGAATTGCTAACACCGACATGAATTGTTGGGTTAGAACCGGTTGAAGGCATAATAAACCCCTAAAACCGCAGTAAATGTGGCCATACTCAATGAGGGAGGATTTCCTATGCAGTAGGCACAGTATGACGCAAGAGGGGCCAAGGATGACTGTAGACACCACAAAACCCTAGCAGAGCTCATACACCCCAATCTAAATAAAATAAACTTACTCTTTCTTTTCATTTTTCTAATGTGAAAGTGACATTTTCAATGCATTCATTTTCTTATTAACAAGGCACGCTTTAATGTTCATGAATATTATGAAAAATATAATATGAAAATGATGTGGCAATAAGGTCATTCTCACCCAAATTTTGGCTCGCCAACATTCTCATGCCTTCAGCAAATAAAAAGACATCCATTAACGCTTAACGGGGGTATGGTTTGCAATATACCTAATGCAGGAGTATAAAATGATAATTCACATAATTTTATGCTTATCCATAAGTTAAACGATAAACTATTGATATTAGGATTTGACATACTTATTTAACTGTGCAATAAATTCTATTTTAATTTCCAGCTACATTGTCTTGGCATTGACTTAATTGTGGCGGGGTAATAATAAAATAGTTTTAACTGATTTTGGCGTCCATTTTGAATAAATTTCACCAACCCTAAATTATTTATCGAACCTTATTTTTATCTCTTCCTATTTACTGTGTAGGATGGCACAACTACTGCAGCCCAAAAGGAAAACCATCCATGGCACAAAGGTGTTAACGTTTTGTGCCTACGCTTCCAGATTTTCTTTTAAGATTGGCGCCTACTATTTTAGATGTGTTGCGGCAGGTTTAGTCTCCCTTTCTTTTCTTTCAAGGTGTATTAATGCAATCCAGCCTGATTAACATCGAAAACCACAACTGCTCATATAGTTGGGCACCAAAGTAGTTACACTGATCCTATTTAATTTCCTCTATTAATCTTAAGTAATATTACTTTATATATATATATTTTTTGCCACAGAGCGATGACCAAATCTAGTTATCTATTTTAATGGATAATTTTGTCATCTATATACTTTTTTCTAAACCAAAATGTAGGAGCACATTCGATGAACATTTATCTATAATTATAATATATTAACCTAATACCTAATTTCGGCTTCTCCTTTGTCGCAACTATTATCATCGTGTATCATTTTGATTTATTAAAAGGGCTCCATATCACAGATTTAACTATTCCAATAGAATCCAAATAGACATCTATTCGCCATTACATCTGATAGGCAAAATAGTCCAAAGACCACCATGTAATCTCATTCGGTGTCTATCCCTTACTGTACTTCATTCACCTAACCCAAATACAAATTAATCTCTATAAGTACAAGAGACTCGCTGCTCCAGTGCATTATCACATCAACATTTTTATACGTTAGCATTTTCATATGTGTAATGGCATGGAAGTCAAAACATGCCTCTGTGTGTAGATGGTATTCTCATGACCAATGCATACAGTGGCGAGGTAAACTAAGGTCAAATAACCTACTTAGTAGCCCACACACACTATATTTCCTGAAAGTCTTCTTCAATGATTAACATCATGAAATGGTACAGTATATGTTGGCAGCCACTACGAACTGTATGCAGGAAGCTATGCTATTATAGTAGCCTCCTACAGAGAAGGATGTGAAGATGGGGACTACATAGGGTAGTAAACCATGCCTCTCAACCAAAATAAATTCTCACATAGCTTTGAACCCCACTTATAGGTTCATTTCCTTGTATTTTCATCTACTCTTCTTGCTCAGTTAGGTAAAACTCTCTTTTATTTATACCTAAAAGTTAACCCTCTCTTATTATATTTACTTATTATTTATTTTAAAGCTACTTCAAATTTCAAATGTATGTTTGCACTGTTATGCCAGCTCTCTTTTGCAACATATTATTTTGAAAAGTTTTGTTATGAGTAGCACTCTACAGTCATTGTTCTTTCTCTTCTCTACTATTAACATTTGGTTATAGGAAGTCAATAGAGCCGAGGGTGTTGGAGTATTAATTTTTCCCACCAATACTTAATGAAGCTTCGAGTGATTTCTGCCAAGCATGTTCAGAAACTTCTACCAAGATCATTCAGCAAACTGATAAGATACAGGTGAAGCTATTAAATGTTGTATGTCGGTGATGGAATTATCTGGAAGCTCCATGAAATGTCTAAGACCTCTATTTATAGAGGCATTTGTAATCTGTTTTCTTGGCAATCAATACAAGTGTGTTGTTTTTCAATATGGTATCAGAGCTGTATGGCAGATCCTAAAGACTCTGGAGAGATGTAAAGCCACTGTGTAAAAGTGGAGTAGTTGAAGGGTTCAAAGAAGGAGTTCATGTTTGTATTGCAGGAACCCACAAAGGTTTTCATAGGGATCACAAATTTTGCAGCCTTTGCATGGAATAAACAAAGGTGCGATCTGCTGATGACTAACACTAATGTTTTGTTTTAAGCCAAGAGTGTTGTCAAAGAAGAAGACATTGCTAAGCCAATGGAGAAATAGAGGGTTCAAGTGGACAGGAGATTATTTATGGTAGACACCAGTAAAAGGTATATGACTCTTTTTTTGGGGATTTCTTGTATTTGGTACGTGTTAAAAGTATAAAAAGTGGAATTCGCAATCTCTGAGAACATATGTAGTCATAGTGTCAAGTAAAAGTGAGGTATCACTATTTTTTTTTGCTGGGTTATCAACGTTTTGTTGAGAGATTGCAGATTGAAGCTACCTAGAGAAGAAAACAAATCTAGTCGCAGTTGGGAGAGAAGATTTAGAGCATCAAAGAGAAATCTCTAAGAAATTATTGATGCACTTTTTGAAGTGAAGTCACTATCTCCGGAAAGAAAGGTAAATGTTATTTTTTAAGGAAAATATTGATTGTATGTGTTTACCTTTATCTCCCATTAGAGTGGAGTAGAGCCAGAAGTCAAAGTGGGTTAATAAGTTGTTTTGAATAATGAAATAAAAAGGAATTCGTAGAAAAGATAATGTTACAAAGGTGTTTATAGTTATCAAAGGTAAATCAGATTGTTAATGTTAAAGTTGTAGTTGTTAAAGCATGTTCAATCTTGAAGAAGAAATTAAAGAAGAGTGAAGGTAAATGGAGAAATTGGTGTAGTAGTATCAAGATAAAAGTAAGGTGAGTCAAAATTATTTAAACAATGGGTAAAATTGGAAAAAGGGTAAAGAAAGAGAGAGATGTTTTGGAGGAAGAATTGATAAATGTTAAGATACAAAATTCTGAATTGTTAAAAGATTTAGATAAAATTTCAATTAAAAATAGTGAACAAATGATAAAATATTATTATCTTAATATTGAACTAGATAAAGTTAAAAGAAAGAATGAGGTGTTAGAAGAACATATATTGTTGCTTAATGAACTTTTACAAGACTCATGGAAAGTTGAGAAGAAGAATAAAGAGCTAGAAGAAAAACTAAAGGTGTTTGATGAGGTTAAGAAGAAAAATGAAAATCTAGAAGAAAATATTGAAAGATTAGAAAAGCAAAATAGTTTACAAAGGAAGAAATATCAAAATTGAAAAAGGAGAATGAATGTTTAAAAGCAAAACCACCAGTTTGTGATGCTTCATGTAATACAGAAGACCTCAATAGTTCAGCTGATAAATCAAATGATTTGTGTAATGTAGCTAAAGTTTATAATGAAGAATGAAAAGATGAAGATAAAAGTGTGTTTGAATCTACAAATCTTAACAGTTGTAATGAAAAAAATGTTGCTTTGAAAATAATGAAAAGAGTGGGATACAAAGGGCAAGGATTAGGAAAACATGAGCAAGGGATTAAAGAGCCTATTGAGCCAATTATGAGGCCCAAATATGAAGGCTTGGGGTATGTCACAAGTAGAGGAAAGAATGATACAAGGGTTCCAAACTCAAGAAAATTCATTCAAGAAATGAAGTGTATGCAATGTTCATATTGTAATAGAATAGGTCATACAAAGCAAAAATGTTGGAATTTACATCCTTGCAATATATGTGGATTAAAGAATTATTGTGACAAAATGTGTTCGAACAAAGAGTGGAAGAATGAATCAATGATAGGTTACATGAAAATAGATTGTGGATGGGCCTATGGACCTAGTTGGAAGAAGATCACAGGTATGATCAAAATATTGTTCAAGTATAAGAATTAATATGTCATCAAAAATAGAAAACAATAAAATTTTGATCATTGTGTTATAACACATTATGCAAAGAGAGTGTAATTTTGATTGAAAGATCAATCGTTTGAAGGAAATGTTTGATAAAAGATATGAAGATCTTGAAAATAGTTTGAACATTTGAAAAAAGTGAGATCATTGTCTTGAAAGCCATCATGGAATTTAGAAGATTATAGTTTTCAAAAAGGGTGCATCTAAGGCTCAAGTGAAGGTGAAGATGAATTGACAAAAGGATTGCAAAATGCAGTACCATAAGGGAGATTACTTCCAAAAAAAAAAAGGAAGAAATTGGATCAGTGAGCATGCAAGGAATTTGCACAAGAAGAATTTTCAAGGATCAAATTTCAATATTTGATGATCATCATATAGTGATTAATTGAATGTAAATGGGTACCTAACAAGGCTTTAGGACGGGATCCATCTTTTCAGATTATGCCAGAAAATGATTTAGTGAGTCTGCAGACTTGAAAAACAAACTTGAAAATTATGAGTGGTCAAAATTAAGGGGGAGTGTTGGAGTATTAATTTCTCCCACCAATACTTAATGAAGCTTCAAGTGATTTCTACCAAGAATGTTTTGGAAACTTCTACCAAGATCATTCACCAAACCGATAAGATACAAATGAAGCTATTAAATGTTGTATGCCAGTGATAGGAATTATCTGGAAGCTCCATGAAATGTCTAAGACCTCTATTTATAGAGGCATTTGTAATCTGTTTTCTTGGCAATCAATACAAGTGTGTTGTTTTTCAATAGAGGGCATTAGGTAAGGAATCCTCTCCTCATTCCTTACATGGAACTTCAGGTAAGTTGGTGACCTTGCCCATGAAGGCGACAACCATTGTGGAAAATAAATTCACAACAACGCAACCTATAGGAAACAACTCAATCTAATTTGCTTGGAAAAGTGTTGTTGAATATATATCTTGTTAAATTTGCTTACAAATTTATCCTTTGCAAGAACTTATAGATACATTATCTTACTACAGAAATCTGAATAGCACTGAAATCTTCTGTATATTATGGTGTGTTATAAAATGAAACTTTTTATTTCATTTTATTTATTTATACATCGCAACACCTAAATCTGTAAAAGACCAATATGTTTTTTCTTTTATTTACTTGACAGGGATATTCTAGCATAATGTTTTTAAGATTTTATTGTAGCATAGAGTAACTTTATCATATTTATTTCTGTTACATTTAGGAAAATGAACCAGAGGCGTATTTGAGGCATTGTACCACTCTGTATTTCACAAAAAAGAGTATAATCATTTCACCCTATATTATCTTTTATTTTTCTTATATAATAAAATAATGCTTTAATTGATACTTAGTTACTTGATACTTCATTTATTCATACTAAGTGAATACAAGAAGTTTAATACACATTTTCATTTCAAAAGTAGAGCAACATCAATTCATAATGTAGAAAAGAACATTCTTGAACTTCCAAATAAAGTGAGTCAATTAACTTAGCAATTGAATAATAGATTAATGAATACAGTTCCTTTCTATTGTAACATTTACTATTAATCAAGAAATGCACATATAGGACTTTACAAGTGGATTTCACAACTCTTTTCTCCCATACTTATGAAATATTTACATGAATTTCAAAACATGGTATCCACGCAATGTGTTAATATTTACATATTTTCAAATGTTCATCAAGATTAGCATGGTAATGGATTGACATTCCACATCCCAACATAGAATGCAATAATCTCACAAGGTTGCAAGCTTATGCATGTATCTACAACCTACACAAGTAAACACACACTAGGGTCCTCTCTCATCATCATAGATGAGATCACCTCCCAACTATAGGTTTTCTCACAAACCACCCTCGAGCTAGGAGGCTACTATGGGAACCAGGTATAAATAAAACCCAGCAAAACATTATTTACACACACATGGTACATAGAAGATTATTTTCACACCCACCCAAGGGATTTTCACATAACTTTAGGATTCCATCAAGAATCCATACTGGGGAATGGAGGGTGGACTAAAAACTCCATATTGTGACTCATAATAATAACAACAAGAATAAGTCAATATGATACTCCCATCATTTCACATGCAACCCTTCTTTAATATCCCTTCTTTCTCCAAAAATCCATACCACCAAAACCATTTCGACCATTTCACAATTACATATGGGTATGCATACCCTTTTTGAGCCTCTCCTCTTAAGGAGGGATTAAAATTCCCCATGGAGGTTCGTACTCCATACCATCCCGAAAAAGGGATGCTCTACCCAAATTTTGGGTGAGCCTATCCCCATACAACCCTTTTTTCCATCACATAAAACACATTAAAAAACACAAGAAAACAAGCACCAAAAGTATTTTGAAATAAACACACAAGAAAAAAAAGCACAAGAGATAAAATACCAAGCTCATTTTTACATACACATATAATCTTTCAAATAAAATATAAAGAAACAGAAAAAGTGGTGAATCTACCTCAAAACCAAGCTTAGGGAAGGATGAGTTGAGGATGTACACAACTTCACTTCTTCCAAGATTTTTCTTCAATCTCCTCAACCCCCAAAATTTAACCAAAATCAAGAATGCAAAAGGAATCCCCTAACCCTTTTTTTTTGAGTTTGTTTTATAGGAACTCAAGTTTGAATTCCTTTGAATAGGGAGCTGACATTTTTCAATCTCCCATTCACTCTCTCAAGCACACTCACCCATGTTTTCTCACACATATGTGAGATCTTGGGATCCTTCCAAGGAAATTTGGAGAAGTGGGAAGGGAAAGAGACTAGTCCCATCCCACTTCCCAAAACCTTATTTTCGTCAAATCTCTTAAAGGCTTCAAAAAGAGTGTCTAATCTTGATATTCAATCAAGATTACGAGAAAAAATGGTACCTAACCCATCGGTACCTTCCCTACGGACCTTAAACTCATAAAAACACATAAAAAATATCACTTTTCAATCCCCAAAATGTGCTTAAAAGTTCAAATCCGAGTTTGTCCACTTGGATGGGAAACTCACCTCCTAGATGGAATGACATGGAAATAAAAATCAATTTAATAACACTCACACTTTACATCACAAATAAAATACATCACAAAACGAAACTATAGTCCTTCAAAATGGACTAAAGTTTGGTTTCACTGGTTAAATTACTTAGGGTTCCCAAGGGTCACCTCCAATTTTCATTGGCCATGGAAAGGGTACCTGCACACTTGATGCAAAAATTAATCCATTCAAGTAAATCATATTCATATAAAAATCAAACCATTGCATTCAAACAATTTTTATAATTTACATAGCATAAAGATCCACTAACATAATTGAAAAATCATTAGCCACCTATCTTATCCCATTTTCATTAGCCATAATTTTCATACTCATCTAATTGCAACATGATTGGTTCACATCTCCTGTTTCATTCATTCATCATTATGTTTCCAAATTTAAATTAAACAAACTCAATAACCAACATAAATTAGATCAATCATCATAATCAAATTACTAAGCATGCAACATAATCCAAATCAAATCATCATATGAACTTAAACATTTAAATATCCTTCCATTCAATGGCATCAATAGACATAGACAATAACCAATCTAAAAATAATCCAAGTACTAGATGTATCATATTGGTGGGCCTCACATATTGATACATGGAGTTTAGTCTTGAACCTAATTTTAACTAATTAGATCTTGGCTTATGTTAATGTTAAATTTCTATAAAAGTTTTATTTTTTATTAGTTAAGCATAAGTCTTGTTGTCTCCAATTATCTTCTCTCATTGTGCAAGTGCTCATGAATTATATTTCCACATAAGTCTTGTTGTATCCAATTATCTTCTCTCATTGTGCAAGTGCTCATAACTACATTGTTAATTTTTTATGTCACTAGAAGAGTTGAGAGCATCTAACCTTATTAGTGTGGTTTAGGAAATATAAACTGTTTCATTTTTTAACTAATATACTTCCTTACAAACTTAGTCATGGTTAAAATGGAATTATAGAAAAACTAAACCATTATTAGAGGACCTAGGTTATGAGTGGATCAATAATGGTTGATCTATTTATTTACTTAATTATTATATTAAAACTTGGCATTATATTGTTATTGATAGTATTAATACTTGGGAAGGATTTATCTAGTGTTGTATTTGTCTTAATTCCTTCAATCATTTGTAACTCAATTATCCAGATTGTAATAATTTTTTTCTTGGTATCTATAAAATTCATGAGAAAGTTGAGTTTGAATTGGTACTTTTTGGTAATTTCCCTAGAACATATTTTTTTTGTAAGTAGAAGACATTAGTCTAAGTATTCCTATTCCTCCATTTTCTTGTGTAATTGTTTGTGGTGAAATGACCAATTTGTTATCATCATGGGTTCTACGAACATGTTAATTATTCTTATCTTGATTAAACAATTTTTTTGTGGAGATGTTATATTTAGTCTTGTTTAAATGTGGGCATGATAGTTTTAATTAGGATCTTCTAAGTTAACCTATTCCACTATTTTCTCAAGTTTGTTGAATTTCGAACTCTCAAGTATAGCCCAAACATTTAACATACTTTATCCAAATCTTTGTCATATAAAAAACCCTAAAATCTAGTTATACTTCTTGGTCATGTCCACCTCATTCACCCATCCTAAATATCTCACTCAAATCAAAAGGTCTTGGTATCTCTCATATGCTATTATAAATTAGGTATCAAGTCAAAAAAATGAAACAACTGGATACTAACATGATAAACAAAAACATAAATCATTTCCATGAGGAAAATAATTAACTCCCACACATGTATGGACCAAGGGGTTTTGAAGCATTACCCTTGAAAAGTCCTAACCATAGTACCCAAATGAATGGGTTCATATGAGATGTAACACTTGAAGACTTGGTTGAGGCACAACAAGACCCTAATGCAATGAAACTAATTCAAATCATTCTAGCAACCAACCTCGATCAATACTTCTCATTTCTTTTCCAACAGGGGGCTAGATTGTCCCTCACATTCGATAGAAAACATATCGAAGACATCACTAATAAAATTACATCCCTAAACTTTGGTGAAACTAGTTCCAACAACAACATACCACCTTCACTACAACCAAACCACAACCTCACTATTCAACTCCCTAACAATGCACTCACCGACACTTTACAAATTACTGAAAACATTCCACAAACCACCATTACTACTAATTTCACGCAAGTAATAGTACCACCCATACATACTTAGATTCCCACATTCTCTATACACATCACTAACCCATTTTACAACACTTCATCCAGTCAAGCTATCATTCCCACCTCGACAATTAACCCACATACTTTATTATAATCATCTCACCTTCACAAAAACCACCACTTAATAAATCCAACCCATTACACCAATGCCAAATTTATAACCCTAACAATAGACCAAAACCATCATATAACACCATAATTAACAACCACTAATGTCTAACATTCATAATCACATACCAAACAACCAATACACCACTTATAAAAATTACCAATATCTACGTTCTTCAACCCTAATTGTAACGTACAATCATAAAGTACAAATACTTACCAACAATACATCAATCCCCCAAACTATATACATCCATGACACAAAAATAATTCACAAAAATATGCTAATCCTAACACATCTAGTTATGCGTACAATCCCCAAAACCATCCATATAGGGGTGGTGCCACAATAATGGGTTACACTTTCTAGGACATCTTGATTTCTACTTGAAATCACATATTTTTGGAAAATATAATGATTTAAGACTTTAACGGTTCCATTTAAATGGTTTTAATTAAAGAGGGTTTGATCAAATCCCCTTAGATCAAACCCCCTTGGATAAAACCTCGTTAGTTTTAAACCATACCTATAATGGAGTCTCCTCTACACCTATCAAAATGTTGATAAAAAACCACTTTTGATTTATTTTTTGGTGATTAAATGAATTCATGTTAAATTTATGTTTTGTAAGTATGCAACCCTTATTATAAGCTTCCCAAAAAGTATAATTTTAAATATATTTAATTTGATTATTATATTTCTTTTTAATTTCTTGTGAATGTAGGTTTTTAAATGAACATCAAGTTCTTTGTTTCACACATATGAAAAAATAGAAAAATAGAGAATTAAAAATAAAAAATACATGTGCACTAGGTATTGATGTCCTTATTCCAACAAAAAAAGAATAAGTTAGTTCAAATGCATACAAAAAGTGTTATGTGAGTTGAAGTACACCTCTGTCTAGATTATAATTACTATGACTTAAAAATTATGAAAAAATATTCATGCACTAGATATTGGTGTGAAAAATCTATATTTTAAAAATTATAATTGTATCATTTCTATAAAAAAAGTTATGTGGTCTGAAGTAAACATCACTTTTTTTAAATGTTGTTTAGTAGAAAAAATAAGTTATTAAAAATTACATAAAAGGATTCATAATTTATTTTTATTTTTTATTTTTAAATATAATTAGAATCTACACACAAAATCTCATAAATCACTAGTTTGATTCATCTTCAAATTCTTAATGGGTTAGTTGCTATAGATGTAAGAAAGTGAAGATCTAGTGAAAAATGTTGATTTCAATGTCCAATTTGGCCAAAAAGTGTAACCCATTATTGTGGGATCACCCATAGTCATCAAAATACATCATCATAAAGCTAGCCCCAAGGTCAACAATCATCACATCTTGCATTCACTTAAACAATTCCATCAATGCACCACTTGTAATAGATCCCAACAATCTAGCTCTTCAAATCCCAACATATGCCTATACCTGTTTGATAAAACTTTATTTATGCCACCCTTTTCACATCACTTTGAAATTCCCAAATTCGATAAGTACAAAGGAAAAGGAGACCCTCGTTATCACATGAGATTTATATGTAGCTTATTTAGAGGTTATACATAATGATACTTATCTAATGCCCTCTTCCCAAGAATCCTAGGAGGGCAAGCCATGGAGTGGTTTTCTCAAATCCTTGCTAATAGAAGGACCTTTAGTGAAGTAGATGATAAGCTTGTCTCACATTTCTCCTATAATATAGAACATGAAACAAATATTAATGACTTATGAACCACTAAATAAAATGTTGGAGAAATATTTTCCTCCTTACAAGGGTATGTGCAGGACCATGATGGGCCAAAAAATGGCGATATGTAAGTGATATGATGGCCCATGTAGCTGAAGACTTTTTTTTTAACCCAAAATTGATGAAACGAAAAGTGTCTTTAAAGGAACTTCTTAGATTTCCTCCAATATAAACTATGCTTTACTTTGAATTTAATAAATAATTATTATTCATTTTCTATTTGAATTACGACTAAAGTCCTGATTGATAAGCTGATTGAAAAACATCAATAGCTTTCAAATGGTATCACATTTTTTGAATTTGAAACATGCATCACATTCTATGCTTCACATACTATAGGATTAAAAAAAATGAATTTCATGAAGTTTTGACCAAGTTAAGGTGGTCAGAAATACAAGTTTTTATATTTTTTAAAAGTTGTAATAAAAAATTCATAATTAATTATTTACTTGAAAAAAAATTATAAAAAAATTTGCATCACATCAGGACATAAGTCCTCTACTTATATCTAAAATATTATAAAAAATTATTTTCATTTTATTGTGGTTAGGGTGCTCAAACAGACACCTACTTCTTATTTTTCCCTAAAATTTAAGTACTATTGCATTGAAATTTCAAATTTTCACCAAATAGATTAAAAAAAACTAAAAAAAAAAACTAGTAATTTAGAAACTAAATTTAATTTGCTATAGATTCGATTCTTACATATTTTTGAAATAATATAGATAACTTATTCAAATGTTTATGTCAAGTTACCTAACTTTGATTTTCTGAATTTTCATCGCCACTTAAGGGTCTGTTATTTCCATGATGATCCTGCACATAACCAGAAAGGTGGTGAAACTTAGCTAGTAAAATTGTATGTCACATCCTGGAGAAATAATTAGTTGAAATATCCATTCAAAACATGAACATTGAATAGGGTTCCACTTAAAAATTATATGTTCAAATTCTTCTGATGAAGTCATTGAGAAGGGGCTTACTATGAAGAAAGCCCTAAAGGCCAAAGGACTTGTTAAAATATTCAAAGAAAATAAAGACTATTCAAATGAAAAATCTTGATATTAGAACAAAAATGAAAATGTCACTAGAGATGGTGTGTTGATTCCAAGATGGCTCAACATGATCAGCCCATCTTACACATACATGTGCCATAAAACGCTCAGACCTCAATAAATTTTTAGGATGACACACAAAGAGAACCACCTAAAAAATCCTTAACAAAATACACACTATTAGGAGAACCCATTGAACCAACTCTTCAAAAATTGACCTTCAAGAAAACATTATCACACTCCCAGAGATTAGACAGTATGAACTACAGGTTAAACCTATATGGTGGAGGGATAAAAAAAAAATGTGACTATCATAGAACAAAGGGACATATACCACTCAAGGTTTCTATAAATTGAAGAATCTTATTCAAGATCACATTTATAGGGGAGACATCACTATTGAAGATCATCCTAAAAATTCATCACAAAATAATCACATTAATAATATGCATGGATCACATAGTGAAACATTAGGCATATATCAAGATAATTTTATTAAGCATGATTAAGACCATTTACTTATGACTAGAAATGGCCATAACATATCTACCTCATTTGGCTTCATAATAGGTCATATTGAAGAAGTGTGATGACAAAAAGCCTCCATCTCTCCTCCCATTCATTCATCCCCAAAACCTTTGAAACATCAATCCACATCATCCCCCTCAATTGAATTATTCAATAATAATACCTTATGAGATTTTTTCCAAGGGATATCCACAATAGATAATCTATTGGCTGATACAAATCTAATCTATAATCATGAAATTTTAGACCAAATACCATCATGTATCCCATTGCCCATCATACCCACTCTAGATATTCCTATTTAAAGTATATTACCACCATGCCAACATATCGAGACTACCTAAGAGTCCTTTGTTCCTACCACATTATGAAAACCCAATCTATGTAAAGAACAATATCCAAAGCATCAAGTAGAAGTCCCTAAAATGAATCAAGACCAAGTTATTAAAATCCTACCATTTCATCATATCCTTGATCAAGATTCCATTATCTCTTTCCATGTCTTCTATGATTCCAAAATTTAAGTTGATCACATACATTTGCCAATAACCTCCAATTCCATAGATGAGAATTTTGCTTCCACTAGAAACATAGATGATATCTCTCTTATTCATCCAAAACTAGAGTCTTTCTCTTTATATATATTTGAGAATGATGAGTCAATAAGCATGAAAGTAGATAAATTACTAGTATTATATAAACTTGGATCACTCACTTTTGTCAAATCAAAATTTCTTATTGATGAGGAGATAAACACCATCAATGATTCCCAACAATAGAAATAAGAGTTAGCTTGTTATCAGAACAACACATATCCTATTGAAAACAAGATTTGTCAAAGAATATAGTATAAATGAAAAGGATTAGGAATTAATGAACATGGTATTTTGAAACTAGTATAGTTTTAAATTGATAATCCTAAATATCAAGGACTTGTTTATTCATCAATCAAAAAATATAAGGATGCTAGTGTCACCTTCATGATACTAGGGGCAACTTCATCTGATGTAAATATAAAAATAGGTGCCATGAGTAGTCCTTACCATAAGGTTGTTTCCAACACTCCTCCAATTCACATCATAGACCATCATTCCTAAATCCTTCCATCAACTAAAGGGGACTAACCAAATAATTTAATCTTTTTATTTAAGAAAAAGGTCAAAGTCAATCCATTGAAGCTAATAAATAAAAAAATCAAAGTGGACATGTATAGTCAAAATGGATCCTAAGGAAAACTAGATTATGCAAATAATCAAATCTAAAATTCAATGAAACTATGGAGCCATCTCAAATGACTTGTTACAAATATGGTTGCCATTGCACCAAAATATTGACTTATTAATGCCTGATATAACCACTAGAGTTAGTGAACCTATGGAACGCGGTTAAGCCATATTACAAACCTAAGCACTATGTTTCATAGCACAAGGAGACCAAGGGAGAACACCTTGAAACAATCTCCCCAACACAAGTGAGGGGTTTGAACTTTTCACCTAGGCTCTTGTACCAGTTATTGCGAAGACGAATTCTATTGCACCAAAAGATTGACTTGTTAATACCTAATACAACCACCAGAGTTAATGAATCCACAAAGGTGGTTAAGCCATGCCATGAACCTGAGCACTGTGTTGCACAACACAAGGAGACCAAGGGCACACACCTTGCAACATACACTCCATCTCTCAAAACTGCCCACCTACTTCGAAGAAAACTTCAATACCAACATGCAAAGTGTATCAAATTGTTGGTCCCTAACACACCCAAAATCCCACATCCACATTCCATTATCCACCATCGAAAGTTTAGAAAATAAAAAACATACATGTAAACTACCAATTAATTCATCCATATCTCACATCCCCACCAGAATCTAATATCTCACCTGAAATCTAAAAATCCGAAATCCCACATTCACCATGTCCTAGCAACAATACTTTATCATAAGGAATCTAATGGCACTCTATCACGATATTTGTACTTAGGTAAAGAAAAAATTAGTATCAAAGAGTATCATAATAACATCCATGGGTTGTATACAGGTACTATTATCTTAGCCAAGAATCTCCTTAAGGCAGGACATTATTGGAACACTATGATAACAACATCTACATCTACATCCGTACCACTAGGTGGACCAACATAGTTGTTGATCATTTATAAATAAAAAATAGAAAAAAATAAATAATAAATAAATAAGAATAATCCATCCAATAGTGACAATCATTCTTATGGTGCTTTGGACAAATACCATGATGAAAACTTGGCAAACAAGTGTCATGGGTAACAATTGATTATCTATGTGTACCATTCTAGTTGGGCGCATCTTATCTCATACATCATGCCATTTTATCCTAATACCATTATCCATTGAATCTATTCCACTTTCATTCATCTTCCCTAGATCCATCTTTATCTTTATAAAGAATAGGGGCATATACTTTAAAACATTTTTTTGGCTAAATCTTTACATGGTCATTTTCCTTTGATCATATATTATCCCATGTCATATTATCACCTATCTAGCATTATCCAAAAATTTATATTGGGTCAAACATGTTATCCTATTACAAGATAGTCCTTGGAAGTAAAATCCCTTATCCTAGGTATTTGCATAATTCATATCCTTCCCATCATTCACATATCCATTTCCACCGCACTGGTTCATTTGTCCACTCATAGTGTCCCATACATTGCTAGACATCGGGGAAGGTGATTACATCCTACTTTGGGATAAATCTTGATATATGCCTTCTAGATCACTTAGTGATCTAGACACCTTTTGAGAATCTAAAAAAATTCAAATATTAAACTATATATATATAAATATATATATCTTAAAAAATAAAAAAATCAAATATCTTAAAAAATAAACAAATAATTTTTTTAAAATTTTCCACCATTCCATGAATATATTCTTTCCATCAAAATCTCCTTTGTCATTGAAAATAAAAATAATCTTCATCAATCTCATCTCGCTCACACTCTAGCATGATATCAAACTACCCAATAGATTTTTTTCCTAGTCTAGATACAAATCTTTCAATTCATTTTATCTAATCAATCATCATTGGGATGTATCCTTCCCAATTATTGTGTTGTTCCAATCTTAACAACAATATCCTTGTATTGTTCCTATCTCAACAACATTATCATTATTATCTATCAATCAAACATAACAAATTTAGCTTGGCTAGCGAAAAGATTTCAAGAGGTCTTTGATATCCCTACACATCCATATCTCTTCATCATTCATCCCCATCATTATTATCACCATCGAAAAAATCCAAAAACATTAAAAAATGCAAATCACAACATCATGCCACAATATCCATAATGAATTTCCATTGTCTAGACATGAAATTAAAGCAAGAATAAGCTATGTGATACCCAAAGACATCGAGTGTTCATGAAAAATCACAATTAAAGACTCCTGATTAACTATCTACAACCTATTGATCTATTGCCAAATCAACTTTACATATCTTATCCAGAAAATCATGCCTTAATAGATTTATCCTTCCTACAATAGGCATTACCCAATTTGAGCAAATATCTCCTGGAAACAAAATATGATAGTTGTTGATTTGTTTGGTCTTTGAGCCATTTTATTACTTGATTTATCCTATTGTGTTATTCCAATGTTCCTCGAGGATATCTCAAAATTATTAGAGGAACAAGAATGGGGCAAGGTCACTTCTTTCAAATGTTGTGTTTGTAGAATGTCTTTAAGCATTGCTATAAAATGTATGATCCTTGTGTGTATCGAGCTTGATTATAACATTAACAAATTACCCTATGTATATAAGTTCATTTAAGCACCCTTATACATTAGGGTTATCATGCTTTGAAATTATGTTCCTTTGCATATTCCAACAAGGTTCTATCATGTTTAGTAAATTTAAGAACAATCCTTGTTTGCTATGTCTTCATCTAAGAAATGGATACTGAAGTCATCTAGGTCTGTCTCAAACTCGGTGTACATATATCCACTTGTCATTTATGAAAAACTTAAAAAAAAAATATACAAATTACACCATGGTTCATCATGCTTTGGTGTGCATACATCCACTTGTCACATAATAAAATGTTCTATAATAATAAAAATAACATAAAATAGAAAGCACACTATCTATCATTTTTCATAACACACCTACATCAATCTATCTCATTTCTATCTACTTCATTTCATTCATCATTTATGATATTAAGTGACATCAATCAACAATCACCATTTCCACATTTTACAGTACCATTACACAAATATACCCTTCCCACTGGGATCACCATAATCTCACTCCCGATAATTTATCTCCCTCTATCTAACCATTTCACCATTTCTTATATACCCTCACACATTTTTTTGTTATATTTCCCATGCCCAAGGATGTATTTGTACTGCACCCGATGCAAATGAACAACTATCAGCACATATGCATTACAACCAATGCAAATACATCATAGCTGGTGCAGATGTGCCACAACCAACCTATTTGTACCACAACTGTTGCAAATACATCACCTCGATGTAAAATGCACCACCATTAATGCAGATGTATCGTGGCTGACGCAAATTCACTCCTACTAGCACAAATGCACCTTGGTCGACAAAAATACGCAACCACCGGGCATCCAGCCCCTAAACAGTGGCATATACACCATTCGATCAAAATTGTAGCCCTTAAAAAAAAACTTTGCACCATTTCCATAAAAATATGCGCCATTTCCTTAAATATTTGTGTTCTCCTCTATCCTCCATTATATTTTTTCTTTTTTTGTGAGTCGAACTATAAAAAGAAATTTAATAATTTTTTTCACCAAACTCCTGAGGGGGAACCCATCTCCATTGCATTCATTGGGGAAAATTGCGGCATGTCATCACTTTCTTTGAAACAATGCGATAAAAATATACTATCTCAAAGTGGAAAAATGTAGATGCTTGAAAATTGACTAACATTTCTAACACCAAATCACACTAATTATTCTTCCAATATTAATTATTTAATTATTCTAATATTATTTTTTCTATAATGAAATGATTTTTAAATTATTTAATTATTATCAAATTCCCTCTCGACTATTAATTAAATAATTAATGTTATTTAATTAATCTATTAATTTTTCCTCTATTTCAAAGTTTAAATAAATAATTTATCATTATTTAATTAATTATTCACTTTCCATCTTCAAAATTAAATAATTATTAGAATTTTTTAATTAATCCATTTCTCTCAACATTATCCTTTTCCAAAATATATAAAATCATTTATTTTATTTATTTAATTTAACCTTGCACATGTAAGTAATCATTAAATTTATTCAAGTACTAGCACTTGCTTCGGAAGGGGGTGCAATGATTATGCCGAATTTTTTAATATTTGTATATGTCAAATTAAAATATATATTTTTGAATTATTTGTTGGTTGAACCATATCAAAAAATTTGTTAGTTCTTAATTTAACATTGAAATATTCTATTATATTATTATAAATAAAATTTAATGTTAAACTTATTTATGTTTACTAAACTAATCTTAGAAATAAATAAATTTTTATTTATACATATATAGATGAGCATTGAGAAATAAATGGAATTTTGGATTATAGTTCATATTTTTGATATAAAAAGTAGCAAACCTAGGGTGTTGTCCCTTTAGAACAAGGCCCAAAGGCCAACCAACAACAGAGTAACAATTTCAACATAGACACAACCGATGAGAAGACCGAACTAATCACCCTAACCAACTATATCAAAAAACACAACAAAAACAAGAGCAGAGTAATCATAGTACCAATAAACAACAAGAGAGAACTATCCAACCTACACTTAACATCAGCATGAATAACTAAACTAATAATAGTGTCCATTATGAATTCCATAATTTCTAAACAAGTTTTAACCAAAGCCCACCAGGGGCTATACCAATCAGCATAAAATATATAAATTCTAGTACTGTTAGTATAGAAATAAAAAAGACATGATGGCCAAAAAGGGCATTGTCGATCAAAATGTAACATGTCCTGCGTCCTTAATATTTCTTTCCACTGCATGGCTTGATTAGAGTTATAGTAGCCCAAACCTCGGTGAGGAACTTGAGAAGTTCCTTGTGGTCGGCATCCTCCATAACAATGTCAGTAGAATTATCCTTCTGTACTAGGGACAGAGGGGTGGCAGATTTGTGCATGATCTTCAGAGCAAAGCGGGTGACATCCTGAAGCCCTTTTTCTAGATTCTCCATTTTTTCTTTAATTTTTTAACCCTCCTCCCAAACAATGTCTTATTTGCTACTAGCTTCCTCCATGGGGGCTTTCTCTTCAGCAATAGTTGAGGCCCTAGTCTTAACTCCCTTGGCCCTAACAATGGAAGGACCCAAAGAACCCTTTTTTTAATTCTCTGAAACATGGGAGGAGATGCTAGCAGAAGTAGAAAGGGCTTCATCCTCCCCATCCTTCTCATCCTTGCTCTTGTTCTCATTTCCCCCCATAGTCAGACTTAGAGGCCACTTTGGGACTCTTTTCTCTTTCAGGCTTAACAACTAGATGACTAGATGTACGAGGAGTACTAGTTTCCTTAGTAATTTCAATATTCAAGTCAATTTGTTGAAGTTTGGATTTGGTTTTCTTGGAAGCTTTGGTTTTAAATTTAGGGGTAGGGGTGACACATTCTTATCCTTATTGTTTCCAATAGACCCAATATTAGGGGAAGTATCCTAGGGAGGGGTTTTTAAGGTTGGGTTTTTAATGCACTTTTTATTGTTGGGGCCAGGGGTATCCATGAGATTTGTAGATGACAGAGTAGAAGAAATAGGGACTTCATCAATAATAATGGGTCGAGGAGGGAATAGGGCAAGGTGAAAATGGTAAAGTCTGAACATAAGCCCCTAGTGAAAAATGGTATAGTTCCTACCCAAATTTATAGCTTCAACCACATCATTCACATAATTTTCCGTAGAGTGCAAAAGGAAAAATGAAATATAAATATTGTTGTGATTCCTGAGGTGATTGAGAAAAGGAAAGTGGTAAAAGTAATACGCATTGAATCTTCCTTCAAGAGTAAAATACTTCATCATGACCATGCACACTCTATCCCAGGGTTCAGGAAGTTACACATGGTCGTAGCCACCCCAAAGTTTGACAAGAATTTCATCTCCATGGAAATATTGGTTGGGACTAACCTATTCAAACACTTTGGTAGTTTTCTTCCATTTGTGCCCATCCATTGCTAGACCAGTGGCTTTAGCAAAAACTTCCTCATTCACTTCAAAGGAAATACTTCCCATAGTCACCCTCCCTTTGGACCATGAGGTGACAAACTATTTGGAGAGACTTTCATCAAACCTTGAGATACATTCCATGAGCTAGATAATTCCTCCTTCTCTACAAATATGCCAAACCATGTCATTCATCTTCCATTCATCAAATTTATTGGTCCGGACATGAACACGATCACCCCTTATGACCCCAACAAGAAAATGGTGAAACAAGAAAGCAGCAGCAGACCAAATGCAAGGCATAAGATAAAAGAGAATGTGAGTTACAAAGTGATGAAACCCCAAATTAATACCAACCACTACAAAATAATAGGGAGATAATAACTAGAAATCCACAAAATTATTACAAGTAGTGCCACTCCACATAACCAATGCTAAAATAGTAGTTCCCTCATGCGAGGAGTCCATCATAGAATAAAACCTGGGGATGTTGATAAGAGCGGTTGGCACAAAAAATTAAGAAAATTGGCGAGGCCAATAAAGGTGACACAAAATTCAAAGGGGTTCAAAATATAATGAGCCATTTGGCCACAAGACTGATTATGAAAAGACATGACGACATTAAGGGAAATATTGTACATTCCACATGGCCATTCCAACTCATGGGATTTCTCGTACAACAACACCTAGCTTTTGAATTTTAAATCACCACCAAGACCAACAAAAAAAAAAATTTGAAACTAGGCTAGGGTAAAGAAACACAATTTATTTGTTTCCATGGTGAATTGAGCAAGACTCATTCCACAGGAGGGAAACCATAGGCAGAGGTAAGGAAATTTCCTTCCTCCAACAATGAAGCCCCTCATGATCAAGCCCCAGAGCAGCCAAACTATCAGTAACTACAGTTGCTTCCCTAAAGACATGCTATAGAGTGAACTCCTCCAGCCCAGAAAGGAGAGATATAATGTCATCAACTATCCCTTGAATTAACCATCCAGTTGACATTGAACCTTTCGTGGCTTCAATAATCAGTCGAGAGTCACCCTCAATTTCCAAGGTTTGAACGTCGATCGACATCGTAAACTTAAGCCCCCACAGCAACACCATTCCTTATACCTATTTATTTTTGTTTTCTTTTAAATTTATTGTGTAGGTAGCAATTAGACTACCATTATGGTTCCTAATGACACCACCCCTAGCCACTTTCCCAGCTCTAGATGTCCCATAAAAATTTACCTTGTACGAGGGTGGTCTAGGAGCTTCCCATCTTGTGTTATGTCTGTCTATATTCTTAGAATTGTCAAACTTGTAAAAGTCCCTAGGAAGTTTTCAAACTCTAGCAATTGCATTGTCCCAACCCGTTGGGGGGAAACTAAGAGTCCACTTACAAATAGAGATATTGTCCAATAGGAGTTTATTAAGAGTTATCAAGACACTCTCAACACTACTCTCTTTATCCCTTAAGATCCTGTTATTCCTCTCCTTCCAAAGACACCAACAAATATGAGGAGGAATTTTCTTCCAAGGTTCTTTGATGAGAGGATGTTTTCAAGGGCTCTACCAATTAATAAAAAATTGTTGAATATCCCTACAAAACACCTATTGGATACCAAAATTTTGAAGGACGTTCTGCCACACTTGGGAAGTAAATTGATAGTGGATGAACAAATAGGAAATTGTCTCCTCCTCCTATTTACAAAGAGTACACTTGTTTGGAAGTTGAAAACCCTTTTTCCAAGGTTGTCTAGAGTTAGAATTTTACCATGAATAGAAGCCCACCAAAAGAAGTTAATATTTAGGATGAGATGTGGGTTCCAAACCTTTTTCTAGCACTTCTCATCACCCTAAAATTTTAATAACATATGGTAAGAAGACTTAACCAAAAAGGCCCCTGTGTGATTGTTCATCCAAACTAGCTTGTCCTCCTTGGGAAAAAGATGGAGTCTCACTTTATTTAATAATGATTGAAGCTCATAAACCTTAGGAAGAAGGTCTGACATGTCTAGAAATCTTTGATCAAGGTTCTTCCATTTACTTCTGGGGGTGAGATAGACTGCAATATAAGCTCCAAAGAAGTCCATAGCCCTCTCCCTTAGAATATTGAAATTTTTGTCACTAAGGGGTTTGTCCCCAATCCATCAATCCTCCTGGAATCTTATCAATCTGCCATTTCCAATTTTCCATTTAAGACCTTCCTTAATATGTGATCTACATTTGAGGATATTATTCCATATCTTAGACCTAGAGGAAAGACCATTCAAATCAAGGGCCCTGGAAAATTCACCAAGGTTCAGATACTTAGCTCTCATAATATTACACCATTCAACCTTGCCAACCATAACATTCTAGTCAATTTTTGAAATGAGAGCTTTGTTTAAATTGTTTAACTTTCTAATACCTAGGCCACCTTGACATTTAGGATGGCAGACAGTGTCCCAATTGACCAAAGCTAATTTTTTTTGTCTTCAAAACTAGTTGAAAGGAAGGTCCTTTGGATTCTTTCCAGCTTCTTTGCTATGGAGCCCGTTATTTTAAAGAGAGAGAGGAAATAGACTAGGATCCCCTAGAGAGAGGCCAATAGAAATTGAAAGTTTCCAACACTACTAAGGAGCTTACCATTCCAACCTTCCAGCTTCTTTTGCATCCTCTCTAGAATATTATTCCAAAAAGCAGGAGTAACCTCCTTCATAGTGAGGGGGAGGCCAAGGTAGGATCCCATAAGAGAAGGACTTTGATAGCCCAGGATAGACAATATTTTAGCTTGCAAATAAACCTTAGTGTTAAAGAAATAAATAATGCTTTTTTGATAGTTGATACATTGTCCAAAGGCATTGACGTAATCATTAAGGAGGCCTTTCCGTTCTTTAGCTTCAACCACTGAAGAATTTCCAAAAAGGAAGGCATCACCCACAAATTGTTGTAGAACCGAGGGGGAAGGGAAGATGCAACTTTGATTCCTTGAATCCTTCCCAAATGTAAAACATACAAAAAAATCCTACTAAGGACTTCAACCACCATAATGAAGAGGTAAGGTGAAAGAGGATCACCTTGTCTGATGCCTTTGCCAACTTTAAAGAATCCCTAAGGAGTCCCATTGACCAGGACATAATAGTCGATCGACTCAACACATTCCTGGATAATCCCAGTTAACTTATCATTGAAGACAAATTTAGTTAAAATCAAATAAAGAAATTTCCATCTGACTCTATCATAAGCCTTAGAAATATCCAACTTGAAGCCATACCTTGGTTCCCACTTTTTTCTATAGAGTGGACAATTTCATGGGTCATAATAGCAGCATCAAGGATTTTTCTCCCTGGGCCAAAACCATTATGGCATCTACTGATGATCTTGTCCAAAAGTGGCTTCAAACGGTTGACTAGAAATTTAGAGAAAATCTTGTAAACAATGTTGCATAGACTTATAGGCCTAAAGTTAGCCATGCAATTCGGGTCCTAGATTTTTGGGACTAAGAAAATATAGGTATTGTTCAACTTTTTCAACAACTTACCAGTTCTAAAAAATTATCTGATTGCCATGGGCATGTCATAGCTGATAATGTCCTAGTATTCTTGAAATAATGTCTGAGGTAAGCTATCCGACCCTGGGGCCTTGTAGGCGCCCATAGAGAACACTACCATCTTAGATTCAACCTCAACGATAGGGGCTAAGAGTTGCAAGTTGTTCTCCACACTAACAACAATTGGGAGGTGACTCAAAAGTTTGTTCTACACACTTGTGGAGAGCCAACTGTGATTATCCATGTATATTAAATGTCTAAAATAATGTTCAACTATTTCACTAATCTTATTTACATCAGTAATCTTTTGATTATCTTCATTCAGTAAGCATTCGATGGTGTTTCTTTTCTTTTGTATCAATACTTAGAAGGATAATTTTACAATAATAAATAAATTATGTAGAATATATTTAATAATAAACCTCTCTATGCACCATTTTGATAATGGGGTTGTACTTCATTACAAAAGATCAAATGTAATTACCCTCGAGTTGGTGGAAATAGAAGTTTGTACCCACAAATTCAATCCACACATCTCCTCCATTGGCAGGATGTGTTGGACCAATAAATATATCTAATTATAGTTTAGTTTCAAAGCTTTAGTTACTTAAAATATTATTATGGGTAAGTGCAAGGATCTATGACACAATTTTGTTGTTAAATTGCAAAAAAAACCCATAATAAGCCATATTGCACTCACCAAATTTGGATAGCGCCAAATTTGACACTCTCCAAATGGCTTTTCCATTTGGTGAGTTTCAAATTTTATGCTCCCTAAATAGGTTTGGTAATACTAAGCCTATTTGGTGAGCATCAAATTTGGCACTCGCCAAATGGCTTGAATTTTGCAATGAATGTTTGTGAAATCCTTCTTCTTCTCTTTGTCTACCAGGGAGACTATATACATGAAATAAACATTTAAGTATATGTTGACATTTACATATGGAAATTTAATTTCTTATACTTAAATTTATATTTCATGTTTATAGTTTCAAGATGTTTGAGAGTTGTTTTGGATCTCTTGGAGTTATAATGAAAATTATAGTTTTTGGAAGATTTTAAAAATTTCAAACTTAGTCAAGTTTCAATAATCAGCATGTCAAATTTCAATAATCATAAGGTCAAATTTTAGTAGTCTGCAAGTTGTATAATATTTCTCTCTCACTCTCTCATTCTCTCTACTCTTTATCTCTCCACTCCCTCTCTCTCTCTCTCTCTTCCTCCCTATCTCCCCTCTCTCTCACACACCCCTCTATCTCTTCCCTACATCTGCCTCCCTCCCTCCCTCCCCTCTCTACTTCTCTCTATCTCTTCTCTCTCTCTCTCTACATCTCCTTTCCTCTCTACTTATCTTTATCTCCCCTCTCTCTCTCTTTACCTACCTCTCCCTCCATCACTTTGTATCTCACCTATGTATCCCTCCCTACTTGTTTCCCTCTCTACTCTCTATCTCTCCTCTCCCTCCCTCTACCTACATCTCTCTCACTCTCTATCCCTCTCTATCCCTCTCATCCCCTTCTTTCTCTCTAAATCTCTCCTCTTTATCTCATAATTATCTCTCCCTCCCTCTCACTCTCTCCACTCTATCTCACCACTCTATCTCTCTCTCTCTCTCACACACACAAACATATATATCCCTCCCTAACACTCCCTCCCTCCCTCCTTCCCTCTCTACTTCTCTCTATCTCCCCTCTCCCTCCCTCTCTTCACCTCAACCTCCCTCCCCTTATTTTTGTCTATCCTCCCAATCTCTCTTACTATTTTTCCTCCCTCCTCCCTCTTTCTCTCTCAATTTCTCCTTTTCTCTATCTCACCATTCTCTCTCTCACAGACACTCACACACACCTCTATCTCCCTCCATACCTCTCCCTCTATCCCTTCCCTCTCTACTCTCTATCTCTCCTCTCTATTTCCCTCTCTTTACCTACCTCTCCCTCCACACTCGCTCTCTCTCTCTCTCCATCCCTCTCTATCTCACGTATGTCTCCTTTCCTACCTCTTTCCCTCTCTACTCTCTATCTCTCCTCTCCCTCCCTCTACCTACCTCTCTCTCTATCTCTCAATCCCTCTCTTTCTCTCTCACTCTCTCCTCTCTTTCTCACCATTATCTCTATCCCTACCTCTCACTCCCTCCTCTCCAAATCACCATTATTTGTCTCCCACTTTACCTCCTTCCCTCTCACTCCCTCCTCTCTAAATCACCATTCTCTCTATCCCACTTTCCCTCCTTCCCTCTCTCTGTCTCACCTATCCCTTTCTACCTATCCCTCCCTCCAACCTCCCTCTCTCTCTTTATATCTCATTCTCATTCTCTCCTAACCTCTCTACTGTCTATCTCACCACTCTCTCTCCATATCACTCTCCCTCCTTTCCTCTCTCCCTCATATCCCTCCCTCTCTCCTTCCCTCTCTACCTACCACTATTTCTACCTCTCTCTCTCCCACCCCTCTCTTTCTCTCTTACTCTCTCCTCCCCTCTTTACTCTCAATCTCTCTCCCCTTCCCTCTCTACTCTCTTTATCTCTCTCCCCCTTCCTCTCTCCCCTCATTTTATCTCCTCTCACTCTCTCTCCCTCTCACACACACTAACCTCTATCTCCTCCTTTCCTCTCCCTCCATCCCTCCACTCTCTAATTATCTCTATCTATCATCTCTCTCTACATCTCCTTCCCTCTCTATTTATCTTTATCTCCCCTCTCCCTCCATTACCCTATATCTCAACTATGTATCCTCCCTACCTCTTTCCCTCTATACTCTCTCTCGCCTCTCTCTCTCTCTCACACACACACACACACAATCACCTCTATCTCCTCCCTAGCTATCCCTCCCTCCCCTCTCTACTTCTCTCTATATCTCCTCTCTCTATGTCTCCTTCCCTCTCTAACTATATGTATCTCCCCTTTCCATTTGTTTTTATACCTCTCCCTTCATCACTCTATATCTCACCTATGTTTCCCTACCTACCTAGGGTTGAGGGTTGAAAATTGAGGGTAGATGGTAGAGGGTAGAGGGTAGAGGGTAGAGGGTTTAAGGGTTTAGGGTTTAAGGGTTGAGGGTTGAGGGTTTAAGGTTGAGGGTATAGTGTTGAGGGTCCAATGTATAGGGTAGAGGGTATATAGGAGTTCAGGGATTATGGTTTAAGGGTTGAGGGTTGAGGGTAGATGGTAGAGGGTTGAGGGTTTAAGGGTTGAGGGATTAAGGGTTGAGGGATTAGGGTAAAGATTTTAAGAGTTGAGGGTATAGGGTTTAAGGGTTGAGCATATAGGGTTGAGGGATTATGGTAGAGATGGAGAGAAGGATGGAGAGAGAGATGGGGGGAGAAGTGGGATAGAGAAGGAGAGAAGAGGAGGGAGGGATAGAGATATATGAGGGTTGAGGATCCAATGTATAGGGTAGAGGGTTGAGAATTAAGGGTATAGGGTTGATGAAATATATGGTTGATGGTTTAGGGTATTGGGTTGAGGGTATAGGGTTGAGAGATTAGGGTTGTGGGTAGAGGGTAGAGGGTAGAAGGTTTTAAGGGTTCAAGGGTTTAGGTTTGAGGTTAGAGGGTTTAGGTTATAGGTTTTAGGGTATATGGTTGAAGGATTAGGGTTGAGGCTCCAACATATAGGTAATAGGATATAAGGGTTGAGGGTTTAGGGTTTAAGAGTTGAGGGTTGAGGGATTAAGGGTTGAGGGTTGAGAATTGAGGGTTGAGGGTCAAGAGTTTAAGGTTGAGGGTAGAGGGTTGACGATCCAACATATAGGGTAGATGGTATAGGGACTAAGGGTTTTGGGTTTAAGGGTTTATTGTTGAAGGTAGAGCGTTGAGGGTTGAGCGTTTAAGGGTTGAGGGTTGAGGGATAAGGGTAGAGAGTGTAATTGGGTTTAAGGGTATTGGGTAGAGGGTATTGGGTAGAGGGTAGAGGGTAGAGGGTTTAAGGGTTAAGGATTTAATGGTTGAGGGTTGAGGGTTTAGGGTTTAGTGTTGAGTGTTTAAGGGTTTAAGGTTTGAGGGTATTGATTTGAGGGATTATGATAGAGAGGGAGGGGCGATGAATGGAGGGAGAGATAGAGGGAGACACATGATAGAGAGGGGGAGAGAATAGGAAGAAGGGGCAAAGATAGATGAGGTTTGAGGATCTAACGTATAGGGCAGAGGGTTGAGGACCTATAGGGTTGATGGTTTAGGGTACTGGGTTGAGGGTATAGGGTTGAGGGATTAGGGTTTAGGGTTTAACATATAGGGTAGAGGGTCTAGGGGTTTAAATTTTAGGGTTTAAAGGTCTAGGGTTGAGGGTTTAAGGTTTGGGGGACAAAGGGTTGAGGGTAGAGAGTTTAATTGAATTTAAGGATTGAGGGTAGAGGGTATTGGGTTTTGGGAAGAGAATAGAAGGTCTAAGGGTTTATGGCTGAGGGTTTAGGGTTGAGGGTAGAGGGTTTAGGGTATAGGTTTGAGGGATTAGGGTTGATGGTCCAATGTATAGGGTAGATGGTAGAGGTTATTGGGTTGAGGGTAGAGGGTTTAAGGGTAGAGGGTTGAGGGTATAGGGTTGAGGGATTTGTGTTTTTGGTAGAGGTTATTGTATTAATGCTAGAGGTTAGAGGGTAGATGGTTTAAGGGTAGAGGGTAGAAGGTTCAAGGTAGAGGGTTAAGGGATTAAGCATTTAGGGTTTAAGGGTTAAAGGTAGAGGGGAGGTCGATAGAGGGAATGAGTGAGTGAGAGAGAGAGAGACCTGATAGAGGGAAAGGCGGTAGGAGCAAGAAAATTGAGAGAGAGAGGGATGGAGTGAGAGAGATAGAGGGAGGCAAGGTTAAGGGTAGAGGCAAGATAGATAGAGAGAGTGACTGAAAGAGAGAGAAATCTGAGAGAGGGAGAGGGTGTAGGAGGGAGAGGGTTGAGAGGGAGAGTGGATTAAGGGTAGAGGGTAGAGAGTTTAGGGTTTAAGGTTTAGGGTTAAGGGTAAAGGGTTAAGGTTTTAAGGGTTTAGGGTTTAAGGGTTAAGGGTAGAGGGTAGAGGGGAGAGAGATAGAGGGAGTGAGTGAGTGATAGAGAGAGACATGAGAGAGGGAGAAGGGGTAGGGGAGAGACTTGAGAGAGTGAGGGAGGGATTCAAAGAGAGATAAAGGAGTGATTGAGTGAGAGACAGACTTGAGAAAGGGAGAGGGGTAGGAGGGAGAGACTTGAGAAAGAGAGAGAGGGAGTGGGGGAGAGATAGAGGGAGGTAGGGTTAAGGGTAGAGGGTTTAAGGGTTCATGGCTTATATGTCAAGGTTATGGTCTAGGGTTTAGGATTAAGGCAGAGGAGAGAGATGAGGGACTGACCAAGAGAGAGTGAGAGAGGAGAGGGGGTAGGAGAGAGAGACTTGAGAGAGACAGAGGGAGTGGGAGAGAGATAAAGGGTAGAGGGTTAAGGGTAGAGGGTAGAGGGTAGAGGATTTAATGGTTTAGGGTTTAAGGGTTACGGGTTTAGGGGTAAGGTTAGAGGGAGAGAGAGAGGGAGTGACCGAGAGAGAGAGACCTAAGAGAGGGAGAGAGGGTAGGAGGGAGAGACTTGAGAGAGTGAGAGGGAGTGGGAGAGAGATAAAGGGAAGAGGGTTAATGGTAGAGGGTATAGGATTTAAGGGTTAAGGGTAGAGGGCTAAGGATTAAGGGTGGAGGGGAGAGACACAGGAGTGAGTCAGTGAGAGAGATACCTGAGAGAGGAAGAGGGGGTTGGAGGGAGAGAATTGAGAGATAGAGAGAGAGAGGAGGGTCGGGGGGTTTGGGAGGGAGAGAACTGAGAGAGAGGGTTGGAGTGGGAGAGAGATAGAGGGAGGTAGGGTTAAGGGTAGAGGGTAGAGGGTTTAAGGGTTACGGGTTTAGGGTTAAGGGTAGAGTTGAGAGAGGTAGAGGGAGTGACTGAGACAGAGAGACCTGAGAGAGGGAGAGGTCATATGAAGGAGAGACTTGAGAGAGAGAGAGGGAGTTGGAGAGAGATAGAAGGTAGAGGGTTAAGGCTAGAGGATAGAGGGTTTAAGGGTTAAGGGTAAAGGGAGAGAGATAGAGGGAGTGACTAAGAGAGAGAGAGAGATGCCTAAGAGAGGGAGAGGTTTTATGAGGGAGAGACTTGAGAGATAGAGTGTGGGAGAGAGATAGATGCTAGAGGGTTAAGGGTAGAGGGTTTAAGGGTTTAAGGTTTAAGGGTAGAGGGTTAAGGGTTAAGGGTAGAGGGGAGAGAGATAAATAGAGGGAGTGAGAGAGAGAGAGAGAGAGACCAGAGAAAGGGAGATGGGGTAGGAGGGAGAGAATTGAGAGAGAGGGAGAGAGAGAGAGAGGGAGGGAGTGGGAGAGAGATGTAGGATGAGTGAGCTTAAAATCTATAGGCCATATATATGCTCAGCAAGGGCTGGAAAATAAGGCTTTGGAAATTTTAAGAAAGGAAATTCATATAGATCCACCTGATGCCCATACATTTATCAAGATGGGTGAGTTATTAATATCATTAGACCCTAATGTAGCCTTATATTCTCTTAAGTATCCAAAGTCTCTTCTGAAGAAGAGAAGAGAAGAAGTACCCATTCAATTGTTAAACAATATTGGGGTTCTTCATTTTGAGTGTGATGAACTAGAGTTGGCTCAACAAAATTTTATGGGTATGTGCAGGATCATCATGGAAAAAATAGGCCCTTAAGTGGCAATAAAATTCAGAAAATAAGAGTTAGGTAACTTGACGTAAAAATTTCAATAAGTTATCTATATTATTTCTAAAAAATGTAAGAATAGAATCTTTAGCAAATTAAATGTAGTTTCTAAACTAATAGGTTTAATTTAAAAAAAAATCTATTTGGTGAAAATTTGAAATTTCAATGGAGTAGTACTTAAATTTCAGGGAAAAAATAAGAAGTAGGTGTCTGTCTGACCACCCTAACAAAAATAAAATGATAATATTTTTTTATAATATTTTAGATATAAGTAGGGGACTCATGTACCAATGTGATGTATACATTTTTGTAATTTTTTTCCAAGTAAATAATTAATTATTATTTTTTTATTAGAAATTTTTAAAAATATAAAAAATTGAATGTCTAACCACCTTAACTTGGTCAAAACTTCATGAAATTCAAATTTATTTTTTTATCCTATAATATGCGAAGCATAGAATGTGACACGTGTTTGGGATTAAAAAAATATGATATTATTTTGAAAGCTATAGATGTTTTTCAATCAGCCTATCAATCAGGGCTTTAGTCATAATTCAAATAGAAAATGAATAATAATTATTTATTAAATTCAAAGTAAAACATAATTTATATTGGTGGAAAGCTGAGAATCTCCTTAAAAAACCCTTTTCGTTTCATCAAGTTTGGGTAAAAAATAGTCATCAGCCACATGGGCCATCATATCATTTAGATATCACCGCTTTTTGGCCCATCATGATCCTGCCCATACCCTTATGGAGGCATTATGAAATGATGTTCTGCCTCTACATAAATCTCTATGGTCAGTTTTGTGCATTTTTTACTAGTAGGATTCTCATAGTTAGTGAAAAAGGTAGTGTTCATGAAGGAATGGAAAATATGCGTAGAGCCTTTGAATTATACTCATACTATGCAATGGCATTGAATCATTTAGCAAACCATTTTTTCTTCACTGTAGGGAAGCATTTTTTTCTGGAACAGTTGGCTGAGAAAACTCTTGTTTCAACTAACCACCCTCTCATGAAATCTCATTCATATTATAATCTTGCACGATCTTATCATAGTAAAGGTGATTATGACACCACTTGTAAATGAAAGCTAGAGACCACAAAATTTTGTAGATAGGTTCATTTAAAGCTACAAGATTGTAAGAGTTCTCTCTCAAATTTTGAAAAGGTTTTGGAGGTCCACCCTGAGAACTGTAAGAGCTTAAAATTTTTGGGCCATAGATATGCTCAACAAGGGTTGGCAGAGAAGGCATTGGAAATTTTTAGAAAGGAAACTCAAATAGATACACCTAATGCCCATGCATTTATCAAGATGGGTGAGTTATTAATATTGCCAAAACCCAGTGAAACCTTAGATTCTCTCAAGACACCAAAGTCTCTTCTAAAGAAGAGCAGAGAAGAAGTACCCATTCAATTGTTAAACAACATTAGGGTTCTTCATTTTGAGTGTCATGAACTAGAGTTGGCTCAACAAAATTTTATGGAGGAATTAGGAAATGGAATTTGGGTTGAATTCATAAATAAAAGCCCCAATGCTAATTCTAATTTTTTTCCTGTGATCTTTAAGAATATGAAATTCTTCCATCAACTAGATGAAGGTGGTATTTCACTTGAGTTACCATGGGATAAAGTCATAACACTATTTAATCTTGCTAGGTTTTTTGAATAGCTACATGATACTGAAAAATAAAATATTTTATACAGGCTAATTATATTGTTCAAGTTTCCTAATTATGTGGATGCATATCTACGTCTTGCAGCCATGGCTCAAGCTCGGAATAAGATCCTACTAAGCCTATAATTGATTTGGGATGCACTTAAGGTGGATGAAAACTCATGAAATGCTTTATCTATGCTTTAAAAAATGGAACTAAAAATAGATGACTGGCTTAAAGAAAAGAAACAATTAAAGATGCACAAAGTGAATCAAATGCAAAGAATTCTTATGTTGACATTTCATTTGGAAATTGGAATTATTTTGTAGCATTTCACAATGAGAGGAGGGATCCAAAGGTGGAGGCACAAAATCTTGAGAAGGCTAGAGAATTGTATTGTAAAGTGTTGGCACAAAGACCATGAAATGTTTATGCTACAAATGAGGCAGCCATTGTGCTAGCTGAAATGGGTGAATTTTATATTGCAAAGGAAATCTTTACATAGGTAGAGGAAGTTACAGCATGAAACATGTTTTTTCATATGCGTAATGTGTGGGTAAATCTAGCACATGTTTAATTTGCACAAGGAAAGTTTGTACTTGTATTAAAAATGTATCAAAATTATTTGAGGAAATTATAATTTGGCACTGACACCCAAATTTTATTATATTTAGCTCAAGCACATTATGAAGCAGAACAGTGGCAAGATTGTAAAAGACCATTATTAAGAACAACAGAATAGTATTAAGAGAAGTAGATTGTAATGAATATTTCAAATTTGTGTTTAATTTAATGAGGGTTTTGAATTACCTCTGAATTCACTACTGAGGGCATACCCAAATCTGATTTCGCTACAGAGCCTCAACAAATTCAAATTCATTGCAGAAAACTCTGAATTCCTTGCCCTTGCCTGCCTTTTCAGAAGACTCCAGGTCCTCAATCCTTATCACCCATGCAAGTTGCTACTGATCAAAATGCCTCATTCCAAGCTAACGAATGAAGCAAAGTCAAGCAAGAAAAATGAATCTGCAATGAATATGAATAATCACACAAATACATCACACACATGAGTACATCGTGCCAATATTTTGCCAAATTATTTTTTAAAGTTTTTGTCTACTTTCTATTTGATGACTAACTATTTAGTCATTTTTATTTCTATGACTAAATAATTTTTTAGTCAATGACCAAATTAGTTATGTATTTACTCATTTATAGCTAAGTTGTAAAAAATGAGTAGAATTTAGTGATTTTTAGTTGTTATGACTAAAAATTTTAGTCATCTAGACATTTTTTTTCTAAATTCTACTAGTGGAGTGAAGGATATTTAGGGGGAGAGAGGTGAGATAGAGAGAGAAAATAAAGAGGGAAGGGGGAGAGAGAGAGGTGATAGAGAAAAGTAGAGAGGTAAGGAGGAAGGTAGAGAGATTGAGAGAGGGAAAGAGAGAAGGAAAGAGAAAGAGGTATATAGGGGTAAGTTAGAGAGTTGTAGAGCGAAGTTTGGTGGAAGGAAGAGAGAGAGGAGGGAGGGATAGGTAAAGATGGATTTTTGAGATAGGAGAGAGAGAGAGAGAGAGAGAGAGAGAGAGAGAGAGAGAGAGAGAGAGAGAGAGAGAGAGAGAGAGAGATGAGCAAGAAAGAGGAGAGGAGGAGAGATAGAAAGAGAGAGGGAGGGAGAGAGAGAGAGAGAGGGAAGGAGAGAGATAGAGAGAGGAGATAGAGAGGGAAGTAGAGAGGGAAGAAGGTAGGACATTGAGAGAGAGAGGAAGGAGGGAAATGAAATAGGCATAGAGGGACAACCAGAGAGAAGTAGATATGAAAGGAGAGATAGAGGGAGAGGTAGGCATGAGAGAGAGGTGAGACAAAAACAGAGAGAGGATAGATAGAGGGAGGAGGAGGAGAAAAGAGAAGTAGGGAAAGAGAGAGGAGGAAGAGGTGGGAGAGAGAGAGGTGAGAGAGATAAGAGAGAGGAGGAGGATAGGTAAGAGAGAGGTGAGATAGAGAGAAAGAGAGGAGAGAGAAGGGGAGAGAGAGAATAGGATAGGTGATAGATGTGTGATGGAGAGAGAAGTAGAGAGGTAAGGAGGAAGGTGGAGATATTGAGAGGAAGGAGGGGGAGAGAGAAAGAGGTATAGATGGAAAGGTTAGAAAGTGAGTAGAGAGAAAAGGTGGGTTAAAGGAAGAGGGAGAGAGGGAGAGAGAGGGGGGGAGAAAGAGATGTGAGATAGAGAAAAGTAGAAAGGGAAGGAGAGAGAAGGGGATATAAAGAAATAATAGAGGGAGGGAGGGAAGGAGAGAGAGGTGAGATAGAGATAACTAGAGAGGGAAGGAGAGAGAGAGGGAAGTAGAGAGTGAGAGAGAAAGATGGGAGAGAGAGGGAGGGAGGGATAGGTAGGAATAGAGAGAGGTGATATAGAGAGTAGAGAGATATATATAGAGATAGAAGGAGAGGGAGGGGAGATAGAGAAATGTAGATAGGGAAGGAGGGAGGGACGGATGGAGAAAGATATTAGAGAGGGAAGGAGAGAGATAAACATGTAGAGACGTAGTTCTTGAGCTCAAGGGAGAGAGTGTCAGATAAATTTTTGGAAACAAGCTACACTAAGAGGGGGTGAATTAGTGTTGTGCCAAAAATAAATTTATTAACCTTTATCTTCAAAGCATTAACAACATTCAATCATAGTGCATAAAAAAGAAAATAAACACAACACCACAACACCAAGATTTTTATGTGGAAACCCTATAAGGGGAAAAACCACATTGGATGGCCAATCCACAATTATGATCTGAGTATACTCAAATTAAGATTGCAAGAAGGGGAATGCACTTGCATTCAGGTACACTGCCTATAGCTCACTACTGAAAGGGAAGGCTCACTACCTTACAAAAGACAATCAGATTAAAACCATCTGAGAGCTTGAACTGAGAATATTATCGTCTACAAATTACAATTCCTTTTAAGCTCAATAATGGATTTACTGCCTTACAAACTAATTTTGTACTTCTACTCTGCTCTACTCATACACACAACACAGATCTTCTATGTACAAGTGAAACTGCACTTTATTGCTCCTCTTCTCTACTCTAACTCATAATTCACATATCAACACACTTCGTACATCATACAAAATGATATAGATGAACTTATATATATCTACAACATAGAATTCACTTACACTTTGTCGGCTTCAATAAAACATAGAAATAATTACAACTGTTGGCTAGATCCTTAATAAAATCTTTATGCGCATCCTCCGAAGTAGGTTAAGACATAGCGGGGATCCAAAAAAATATGATCGAGCATGAAAAAATTTAGTTAATTACACCTTATACATCCATGGCATAATACATTCAAGAAGTCGACTTCAATACAAGAAAGACTTAAGAATATGCCAACCAAATCTACTAACTTTCACACAAATTGATACACACCATTGCGCTTCAGAAGCAACATATATATTAAACCAATAATCATTTCCTGAGATGCACAACACAAAATAATAACCTGAAATCTTCATACAGGGGTATGTGCAGGATCATGATGGACCAAAAAGTGGCGATAGGTAAGCCATTTGATGGCCCATGTGGCTGACGACTTTTTTCTTACCCAAAATTGATGAAACGAAAAGGGTTTTTAGAGGAGATTCTCAGCTTCCACCAATATAAATTATGCTTTACTTTGAATTTAATAAATAATTATTATTCATTTTCTATTAGAATTATGAATAAAGTCCTAATTGATAAGCTGATTGAAAAAAATCTATAGCTTTCAAACGGTATCACATTTTTTGAATCCAAAATATGTGTCACATTCTATGCTTTGCATACTATAGGATTAAAAAAAAAAAAATGAATTTTATGAATTTTTGACCAAGTTAAGGTGGTTAGATAGACGAGCTTTTATATTTTTTAAAAGTTGTAATAAAAAATTCATACTTAATTATTTACTTGGAAAAAAATTATAAAAAAATATGCATCACATCGGGACATGAGTCCTTTACTTATATCTAAAATATTATTAAAAAAGTATTATCTTTTTATTATGGTTAGGGTGGTCAGACAGACACCTACTTCTTATTTTTACCCTGAAATTCAAATACTACTACATTGAAATTTAAAATTTTCACCAAATAGATTTTATTTTTTTAAATACAGGTCTAGTAGTTTAGAAACTAAATTGAATTTTCTATAGATTCTATTTTTACATTTTTTTGAAATAATATAGATAACTTATTCAATTTTTTATGTCAAGTTGTCTAACTCTAATTTTCTGTCTTTTTATTGCCACTTAAGGGCCTATTTTTTCCATGATGATCCTGCACATACCCATAGATCGATGAACACTGTGCTACCATATACTCTATTCCACCTTATCAATCTTCAATCTGTCTATTGGTATGATTGAATGATAGTGTGAAAATTTTATCATCGATTAGAGTTTCCATCAATGACAACACTAAGTGATACTATAGTGTGTCATGCCAAAAATCTCCCCCTTTGGCATTAATGGCAGCACTTAGTGAAAAATGACTGTGTCAGATCAGTTCCAAGATAGACTACACTTTTGTCTACAATTCTACCCCTGAGATGATTTATCATTTTTCACTCCACTCTTCTCCCCCTTTGTCATCAATGGAAAAGACAGGGATCACACACCAAAAAATGGATCAATCAAGACTATTATACAAAAATGATTCTTTAACTTACATACACTGAAAAATGTTTGCAAAGTATTTCTTTAGCTGAATTAGATTAGCATCCCAAACTCTTTTGAGACTCTCCATGATTGTGATATGGCCATAAATCAGGTAAGATTGTGTCTTTGTAGATTCCAAATTGGCCAGATCGCCAACTGCCATAGAGTCCTCTCCTTCTTTTAGAGCACTTTCCATCACTACAATGTTTGGGCCAATAATGGTTCTGAGTTCATAGGTTTTGGCAACAATTTTATCATTATTTTCATGCTTCAAACCTTTCATTTTATTGAGCAAGGACATTACATTACCTTCTACTTTCCCAAAACCACCAATTAGGGGATCAAATGCTTCAGAAATAGCACCTAACTGACTTTTCGGATCTTTCATCTTCTTTTCATTTGCTTCAGTGAACTTTGAAAAAGACCAAAATTCTTTGTAGATCTTACCATCTTCTGATAAAGCATTTTGTGAATTCTTTATACATGTGGCTAAAACAGTTTTATCTTTGGAAATCAATACTTTCAATCCACTAAACCTTTTAGCATCAAATTCTTTCTATAATTTCGCCATAGCATATTATTATAGTGATTCAAAATGAGTACCCATCGAGTTCATAAGCCTTTTAAATTCACTAGATGAATATCCAGTCGGGTCTTTCACTAAAGAGGGCATGATCTTCTCCAATACTCTAGACGCAAGGTTCAACAGTTCACCATCTTCAATGTGAGATTTCAATAGCTCTTCTTGGGTTTTCATTTGATAAAATGAAGCTACTTTCATTTTCTGGATTGGGCTTAAGGTAGGCAAGTCAATAGGACCTTCAATTAGTTCTAGTTCAATCTCTTCCTTGTGATCAACCAAGAATTTCTTCACTTCCTCAGTAGTGTCTCCTACCTCAATTGGAATTTTCTTCACACCATCTTTATTTTACTCAACTATTTCTTCCTTAGTTGAAGGTTTTGATTTTTCTTCAGAGATCTCTCCCTTTTCAACTAGTACAATCTCAGGCACCTCAACATCCATAGGGATTTTAGTGTTATCTTTTGCAGGAGGAATCTGAAATTTTTCAATAGCATCAAAATTTCCTTCTTCTGTTTCTTCCACCAAATCAAATGAGACATCATCAACATGTGTTTCCTCAACCACAACTTCAATTCTCTCATTCAACAGTATTTCCCTCAGAATTTTCTTTGTTTCTCTTGTGACTTTATTGGTGAGAGCAATCATTAGCTTGTTAACCCTTGTTTTTCTTTTAAATTTATTTTGGGCCTTGTTCAAAAGTGTCTTCATTTCATCCACATACATCACTGGACATAGTTCAACAAGAATCATTTCTCTCATTTTTTCCTCTTATGTTCTAGCACTCAATCTTCTTGGTTCTAGAATGTCATACAAACTCTTTGGCAGACTATGCATAATCTCAATCAATACTTTATTGAAAGTATTCATATGTTTTATCGTTGCTTCTTCAAGAATTCTTTTGTTAGATTCATCAAAATATTTGTACCATTTGCATAGTGGTTTTAGATTTCCATCCTTAACCAAATATTTTTCAACTGCTTGTACTGACATACCTAGTTTGTCAGTCTTTTCTTTCTTCTTTGCTTGGTCATCCCCACTAGAGGGATTTCCTTTTGTGACTGTTGCTGCCTTGGTGCCTTGATGCCTGATCTCTTTGAATTCTTCATTAGACTCAATTTTCTCATCATCAGAAACAACCATATATACACTCTTTTTCTCTTTTTCTTGACTTCTTTTCTTGATACTTTAGCTTCAGTTTTTACAGGGTGGACTTTGCTGCAAGAGCTGAATGAGATACAAAGCTTCTAGTTGTTCTAGTTTGGGTAGATGGTGTTGTCAGAACAACCGATTTATTTCTAGCTACCTCCTTAGCTACTTGCTTAACTACTTCAACTTCTTCCCTCTTTTGTTTGGCTTCTTTTAATAATTTTGTAGATACCCCCGTGCTTTCTGCAAGAACTTCTACTTCTTTTCTGACTCTTTTAGTAATCATAGGTTTCCCGAGTTCATTATGAACCTATGTGTCCTTCTCTGCATATGTACCAAACATTTCCTCTATTAGATCCAATGGTTTACTCAATATGTGTTGAGCGTACATATCCAGAACTTTCCCATGAACTTCATATCCCATGGGCATGATCCATATAGTTCTTGGATCAGTCGCTTCCATCATACACTGATGAACATCCACCATGAAGCAAATTGAATATTTGTACTTTTCTACAATAGAGGTAGGAATCCTCTCCCTTTCTTGCATCATAGATTGAAAGTTTTTAAAGTATCCCCAAATAGTTTCATTCCTTGTTTTGATATCTGTAACATTATAGAATAGATCTCTAATCTGTTCGACTACCAGCTTGTTCTTTTGCCACTGAACCTTTCCAACTCCCAAAAATTCACCCCTGAAATAACAAAATAAGAACAAGAGAAGGTTTCCATATTTGAAAGATTTTTTCTTGTCTTTCTTTATCTTTGCAAGATTCTCCATTAACCGAATTCTCAACAATTCATAGAGGTCATAATCAACATTTTCCTTCACCATTTGGTAAGCGACATAGATTGTTGTGCCAGACATAGAGTTGTCTCGACTAGAATGGTAAATATTGTATCCAATCACCATAGATCAAAATTTGACATCTATAATGACAATGCTGTCAATAGTCATTTCCCTTCTATCATATGTTGATCCTGTAGCATCAGTGATAGTTTGGTTTTTCACCAAAAGAATTTAGACTAGTTACTGCATTGATAACTTCCTTTGTAATTTTGAACAGAATGCTAAGCCATATAAATTCATCATGTACTGGACTCAAAACATAACGGACCCACTCCAACTCTCCAAATAGGGGAAATTTGACCATCTGAGTGAACTTCTTTGTTTTTAGGATTTTACGTTTTGGCTTTACATAGTAATATTCACCAATGATATGATTATTGTACAAATTTAGTAGTTGAGAACTTCCTCTAGTTCTTCAATATTGGCATGAATATAAGCCCTAATGTCTTATGTGTGTAAAAATCCATGCAAAATAGATGAAAATGCTCCTAGTGGATCAGTATCTAAAGACTTGTAAGGATGCCATTTGAATTTAGGATGAGGTTTGTCCTTGACTTCAACTACTAGATGAGTATTAATTTTGACCAAATCACAAGTTCGTGAAGTTTTCTGAAAAACACCTTTTTCGTGGGATCACAATTTAAATGTTGAATCACTTCGACGATTGAATTTCACCTCAAATTGACAATGATCACCTAAGAGCTGTCCAAAATTATTTTCTCCAAAATGAAAAGTGACAAATGAAAATTAGAAATGACCTTTTATCACTTGCATACCTAACACATTTTTTCACAATAAATTCTTTAACCCTAATACATCCGATTACCTTGTTTCTGTACACTGTGATGGGTAAAACTTTTGTGGACCTCCAATATAGAATACCATTTCATCCAATGAGTTCAACAACATTTTTTGATTATTTATGCATCTATTGTACACATCCACATTCGGTGTCACTTACCGATGTGGGGGTTAAATGATTTTCTTGACTACTCCCCTTAGGCCAAAGGCCTGAGACTAATTCCTGAAGGAATTACCAGAAGCAGGTTCTGGTGTTGCCACATTTTCTTCAATAGCAACAAAGGGATCTTTCTTCACACATTTCTTTTGCATCTGTTGTCTGACTACATATGTAGTGAGTTTTTCTTTTCCCTTGATATCCTTTTGCATGTTTTTCCTTTGATTTACAAGACCTTTTTTGTTCTAACAGAATGTAGCAATGTGTCCAATTTTGTTGTAGTTGTAGCACACAAAATTTATTTTTACAGACCAGTTGTTCCACTGATTTCCTCTTGGTCTGCACTAGTTACCAGTATGGCCAAGTCTATTAAATGTATAGCATATGATATTTCTATGAAATTGATTCATCATATTTCTACATTCATTTGACTTATGACCAATCTTATGACAATTAAAACACTGAAATGAGAAATATGGACCACTTTGATTCATTCTACTTCTACACTAAGAAGCCATGTGTCCAAACTTATTAAAATTGTAACAGTATCCATTAAATCTCTGAGCATTAGGTTTTCTTATTGTATACCTTCCAAATTTGTTCATTTGATTTCCTTTCTTGAATTTCCTTTGCTCGGGTCTAGAGCTTTCTCCTTCTTCATATCCAAGACCTCGCTTGTCACCATGCGTCCTCTAACTGTTGATTACTTCATCAAGCATGGAAAAGATGGCTTTTAACTTCTCTTTGTATTCATTTGTAGTAGCAAGTTCATTTCTAAGATCATCTGACTGTCTTTCAAGCGCCTCTTCATTGTTCTTGGATTGTTCCAGTTCGTCATCCAATCAGCTACACACTTTAGATTTTCTTTCAGGGACTGTGCTAGATTCTATTCATTTTTCTTTCTATCTTCAATCTCCTTGGTCATCTTCATCATGATGAATTCCATCTCATGCTTTAGGACTATATTATCTTTGGTAAGTTTTTCAAATTCCTCTATCCTTTCTTTTAGGGATTGATTGAGCTGTTCTTCTTCAATGCTCTTACTATCACTCTGCTTAATCTAATCACAAAGTTCCTTTCTCTTCTCTCTAGACTTATTGATTTTGTCTTTAAGAGACTCAATGAATTTCTCAGTGTCTGAGAGGTTTGCTTGCAATTTATGAACTTCAGCCTTTGATTGATCAAGATCATCCAGGGTCACCAAAAGTTGTTGTTGAATATTGCTTGAATCCATTAGAACACCTTCCAAGATCTCCGCAATCTATTAGACTTCTTTTAGAGGAACTAGCTTTGATACCAATTGTTGGAAACAAGCTAGACTGAGAGGGGTGGTGAATCAGTTTTGTGCAAAAATTAAATTTATTAACATTTATCTTCAAAGCATTAACAATATTCAATCATAGTGCATAAACAGGAAAATAAACACAACACCATAAGACCAAGATTTTTATATGGAAACCCTGTTAGGGGAAAAACCACGGTGGATGGCCAATCCACAATTATGATCTGAGTATACTCAAATGAAGATTAGAAAAAGGGGAATGCACTTGCATTCAGGTACACTACCTAGAGCTCATCGCTCAAAGGGAAGGCTTGCTACATTACAAAAGACAATCAGATTAAAACCATTTGAGAGTTTGAACTGAGAAGATTAGCATCTACAAATTCCTGATTACAGTTCCAATTAAGCTCAATAACAGATTTGCTTCCTTATAGACTGATTTTGTACTTATGCTTTGTTCTACTTAGACACACAACATAGATCTTCTATGCGCAAGTGAAACTAAACTTTATCGCTCATCTTCTTTTCTCTAACTCACAATTCACACATCAACAAACTTCATACATCATACAAAATGTGAAGACTAAAAATCAACTTGGTCAAGGATTGACAAATATGAGTTAGATTAGTCAACATTGAACAAATGATATACAAGTCTTCCCTATGAAATTATTGAGAAATATAAAGGAAATAATGACATTCTTAAACTAACAAAATTATCATGAAAATAATATGAATATGAAATCTATTCCTAAATCACTCAAACTTCAATCTCATAGGGGGAGTGGTGCTCCTCATGATGTGGAAAGAAAGCCCTTTCCCATCCCCTGATAAGCAAGATTGCCAAAATGATAGATGATGAAGAGCAAGATTAGTTCTCACATGTAGAGAGTAACCTTGCATCAAAATATATTGTTGTCTCAAATTGTGTTGTTGTTGTGTTGTTGAAAACCCTTGCTTTTATAGATTCAAGGTTGAGAGATTGGGAGATTTTGATGAATGTGGGATCATTCATAAGCCAATGACAAGATGACACTTGTCAAGATGTGAGAGGGTGAGGGATGTGCAAGTCTTGGCCAATGTGCCAATTTCAAATTTCAGTTTTGCATGAAATGACATGTTTAGGGGGGATTAAAGGTGCATTAAATGCTAATTTGACTTGTGCAAGAAACATGTAAGAACATGTGTAAGAGCATTCAATGCTTTGTTGGATGGACAAGTCCTTTTGGGGGGAGAATTCAAATTGACAGAATATTCCATCTTGATGCCATTTTGAAAGTAATTAGGAGAATTAATAAATCCAAGAAATGATGTATTGGTGCAAGTGGGTGGTTAGTTGAGAGTTTAGATTTGACTCAAGTTGAGTCAAAAGCTGGAGAATGACTGATTATGATTAGAAGTTAATTAATTCAAATTAATTAACTTGGAGGATTTTGGGAGTTTGATATTTGATTTAAATCAGTCTGATTTATTGAATCAAATAAGAAGAACTCAAGGACTTAATTAAATAGTTTGATTTATTTAATTAATTTTGATGAACCTTAGGGATATTAATCAATAATTTGTTATAATTGATTAATAACATAATTGGATGCATGATGTTAGAGCGAGATGTATGATGTCTATTTTACGTGTCTACATTTTGCCTCTCTTTGAAGCAATGTACTTGTTGCATTGGTTGAAAGAATGATGTTGTCAACATCGAAATTAAAAATTTCCGCTTTTTTCGGATGCCCCAGTGGAAATAAGTACGTTAGTACATTGCCCCATCGAGAGATCGAGTGAAAGATTAGATTTGAGGTCGATCTCATGACAAAGAGGTTCAAAATGGATGTATGGATGGTTAGACTATATGATCTATATGATAATGATGATGTAAATGAGATGCTTTGAAGATTCTTAGAATAACAAATTTATATTATCCTAAACAAATTGAATGACGATGCAATGCATATCAGATAAATGCGATGGATGATGTTGTCCTATGATGATATGACATGATTATGCTAGATGAGAGTACAGATGCAAGATGGATGCATTGTTAGTGAGAAAGCGGATAGAAGAATGAGAAGGATCAACCCTTGAATCCAAGAAGATGAAAAAGTTCAACAGATCAACTTTATTAGAGATGATGATGTATTGCTTATCCAGGGATGGGAGATATAAAGAGTGTAACTTTCCTTATGTTTGATAACACACATAGGTACGATGCATCAAGGTATTAAGAAACCAGGATGGCGTTGCACCTAGTGTGATGGACTTTGACTCGACAATCAAATAGGAGTGCTCTTTTTCACACTTGACATACAAAAACCTTGCTAGGACAGACCCAACAAAGCAAGTACTCGCCAAGTTATTTTACAAGAACATCCAACAAGCAGAGCAGACAAAAAGATAATGATCATTGCCCCATTCCTTTCTTTCTAAACCTATTTTGTTTAGGCATCATCGAGATGTCCTTGGAATGAATGCAAAATAAGATAAGTCAAAAGGACCAAGATAAAGTAAATAAACAAGCTAATGTTCTTCGTACCGCTAGCCAAGGCTAAACTACGAGGTTACCTGATGTTGATGTCCATCATAGGAAGGTCGCATTCCTAGGACATGTTGTGATTAGGGTTTTGATGTGATTTGATTGGATGATAAGCTATTGATACTCTGAGTTGACCAACTTGCTGACTTACAGATCTAGACTTGAGACTTTGACGATTAGGTGTTCACTTTGGAACTTGCTAAACTTGCTTTTGATTGCTTCACCAAAGGATGAAGGCAACGATTGATTTATTATGAGTGGTGTTTATTGCAGGTGAAAGTGGGATGAGACGGGTGCACCATTTTGGGTTTTTTAGATATTTGTTATTTTTGATGTTTTGAAATGTTTTGAGGCTGTTTTGATTTTTTGGATTTTCCAATGCTTTTGGGTTTTCGAGATTTATGAATGTTTTTGGATTTTGTGTCTCGGGGGCCGATCAAGGATTGCCTTGCCTACGTTTAAGCTTAGAGACAACATAGGTCAGACTCAATTGACTTGACTGCTGATGAGATAGATGAGAAAATGGATTGCCATTGTGATAGACGCCTAAAGATTGACCTAAATGTGAAAAAAATGGATAAATGAATGCCATTGCGACAAATGCCTAAATAGATGGGCAAACGAATGTCATTGTGATAGATGCCTAAAGGACTGACCTAAACTAGAAACTAGATGGGGAAATGGATTGCCAATGCCACAGACACTTAAAGGACTGACCTAATTGTCTCGGGGGATGATCAAAGATCAACCTTGCCTACGTTCAAGCTCAGAGACGACGTAGTTCGGCAAGATGACTCTACTTTTGATGTTTTCTGAATTTTTCAGCTGTTTTGGATTTTTGAATGATTTTTTGATGTTTTTGAACTTTTGATTGATTTTCTGAATGTTTTTGAATTTTTCGCATGATTTTGACGATTTGGATATGTGATGATATTAGTGTTCTATTTTGGGATTTTTTTGAAAACCAAGCTTAATGTTGATCAATCGGATTGATGGATTGATAGTTTGACTAAGTGTGTTAAGTCAAACAAAAGTGATAATGCACTTGTAAACTATAGGAAGTTGTGTTATCCTAGAGTAAACTCATACAAGAGGGTAGTTTGACTAAGTGTGTCAAGTCAAACGAGGTGGTTTTGGATTTGATAATTTGGCTAAGTGTGTTAAGGCAAACAAAGATGATAATGAACTTGTAAACCCCAGGAAGTTGTGTTATCCTAGAGTAAAATTGTGCACAAGATGATAGTTTGACTAAGTGTGTTCAGTCAAACAAGGTGATAATTGATTGGATTTGATTGATCAAGATTAGTGAAGCTTGGCTTGGAACAAGAGTTGTTCTGATGATTTGATGTGAGGTTGACGTGCATACTAAATCTGACTGATATGAATTTTTTGGATTGATGCTCGACAAAATATTAAGCTTGATAAGGAACATATTTCTGTCAAAATATGTCATGGGCTAGTGATTTGGATTTGGCTCATAGATGCTTTGACCAATTTGATTTCATATTTTCCAATGTTTGGATCACCACATAAGTTTAGAGGACATAGATCAAGTTTTTATTCCCAAAGCAAGATGTAAATATCTACCCCCAGTGTCTAGCAATGTTTCAATGACCATGGGTGGATTCTTGGATAGATGGATATGAAATATCTTGCGCTAAGATAAGGGTTTTCAAAATAGAGGATTATCATTCAAATAATGCTTCAAGTCTCAAATAACATTGGGTAGGATGGGATCAATGAAAATGACCCATGTCAATATACTTACCACAAGCAAGTGTAAAGTGTGCACCAAACCTTTATCAAGATCAAGATAAGGTAGATAGATAGCCATGGGTTGGATAAACGGTTCATGGATGAATGGATGATATGGCTGAAATGTTGGCTTTATTATGGATGTGATAAGATGCTTTCTCCAGAAATGACACACGTAGATGCTCAATTCTACACATGATGCATGTTTGCTAGGTTTTCATCATGGTACTTATCCAAAGCGCCACTGAAGTGGTTCTCACTAGAGGACGATTTTTTTCTTTACTATTTTCAATCCTTTTTTTGATTTTTTTTTTTGGATTTTTATATTTTTTATATATTTTTATATTGTTTGAGATATTTTAAGTTGATGTTGAACCACCTAGTGGTGCTGATTTCGATTCTTTTGTCATAACATTCTATCGGTATCCTTCTTGAAGAAGTTGCTTTGCCAAGATACGTGCACTTGAAAGAAAATTTTGAGAAATTTGTTCTACTTTGCTGATACCGGAGTTAACTCTATCTATGTGCATACATCGCAATAGAGTGCCTTCTGAATCCTTATGATAAAGGGTCGTTGTCAACACATGTTCAATGTGAGAATTGGATATTATATGTGGAGGCATGGATGAAGTTTGTTTAGGAATAGAAGATGGATTGGTTGACAATTTGGAACCTTTGGTTCTCCAAACTTGGGAAGATGAGCAATAATGGATGGATACGGAGGTGTTCATGGAATTAGGACCAACTACTCAATATACCTTGTACGTTGCTTGAGAAGCCTATTTTTTCCTTTGTGGACATCTTTGATAGATACCTTTCCCTTTTTTATTTTGCCCCATAGTTTCTTTGACTAATTGAGTTTGATAGGGGTAATAATTCTTTGTACTCTTTGGTATCCACTTGTATTTGATTTGTCCTTCATGCTTCACTACTTATTTTTCTTTGATAGCATTCTTTGTGCTTTGATTCAATTTTTTATTTTGATGTTGGTCCCAATTCGTGGATGGAGTGATGGGTGGATGGAGATTCATGATGTGAGGAGTTGTAGTATTGGCATCGATTTCATCATAAGGATCCTTCATGCTCACTATGTTGACATTTGCTCAAGATGAAGTTGCCCTCAATTTTGTAGAAGTATCCCTAATATGTTTATATTCCTTGATTGCCGAATAACCAAGGCCTTGATTCTTAGGATTGCCAACAATCTACACTGGTTCCAGGATACCTTGTTCATGTAGGCCTAATCCTCTACCTCTATAATTCATCTGTTGAAACATTTTATTTGCAATAGGATATGATTTACCTTTAAAACAAGGTGCTAATTCTTCTTTTCTTTGTGATGGATCTTCAATAGTGACAACTTCTTTATTGATAAGATAGATTTCTCTAAGAAAGGTAAGTAATCCAACTTTATAAGTGATAGGATCCTTGAGATGTAGGATGAATGTTTGATTGATATCTCTAGCTTGATCTTGTGATATATCAAATTGTAATGCATCTTCAAGAAGCGTTGATGATTCATTGTTCACATAAAATTCTTCCTCATGATTCAGTTCATAGGATGTTGTTTCTGATTCAAGACTTCTGTAGCTGCCCTCTTCGTGACCTATTTCTGCTAGGTTTCCACAAGATGTTTTTGATTCACAACTTTTGTAGAAGCCTTCTTCATGATCTATTTCTGCTACGTCTCCATAGGATGTTTATGATTTGCAACTTTTGCAGAAGCCTTCTTCATGATTTGTTTCTACTAGGTGTCCAGATTTTTCTATACTTTGATCATGTGTACAAATGTTAAGAGTAGGAGACTCTTGTTCCTTGGTAGGAGTATGAGACTCTTGTTTTGAATGAATATCATCGACGTGTCCATCCAAAGAAAGCATCTCATGGGTAGGCGAAGGGGTATGTGTTGTATGGATACGGTCACCATTTGCAATAGCTTGTATAGATAGAAGAGTGCCCATTAGATCATTATAGTATCTTGGAGATACAAATTCTGATCTTGATTAATTTTGGAATTTCTTTCGACATGCTTTAGATCAAGTTCTTGACATGGATTAATTTCAAATGATGGATTGCTTATAGTGGGTTCTTGTACATCATTCTTAGGCATGGGAAATGGCTTAATATCCACTTGTTCTTTGAGCAGATTTGGATCATGTGTAGAGTCAAAGATTCTTTCACTATTCACAACTATGAGGTCAAAGGATGTCAATATGCATTGCAAAGGACCATTGCTAGACCTTGATGGTAGATTTTGATCATGCTTTGGAATACGTTCTTGAGATATGTCCTCTAACTCATAAGGTGAAGTAGAGACATTTTCAATATGATCATTGGTCGATGGATCATGGATTATGCCAATAGGATCAAATAATGTTAACACATCTTGAAATAGATCACTAAAAAGTGGCTCTTGATGAATTTTGATTTGATCATTGGATGGAGTAGACATATCTTCACAGTGCTCATTGATTGATTGATTTTGATCATTGTCTTCAACAGTTATGGTGGAGAGGTTGTCAAATTTTTCAACCATCGGATCAAGTGATGTTAACGTTTCTTGAATTGGATCTTTGTTGGGTATCATTGGTGAGTTTTGATCATGATTGAAAAGTGGCTCTTGGTGTGTGTTGATTTGATTATTGTATGAGATGGGAACATCTTCTATGTGCTCCATAATGGATAAATCTTGATCATTACTTTCAACAATTGTGGTGGGGAGGTTTTCAATGCTATCACTAGTGGTTGAATTCTGATTATTGTCCCCAATAGCTATTAGCTTTTGATCAATTAGTTCTTGGATGATATTTTTGAGTCGAATACAATATGATGTTGTGTGTCCCTTTAATTTGTGAAAATCAAAAAAGTTCTTATCGTCATACCATAGTGGTTTCACCATGGGCTCTTGATAATTCACATGAATGGGGATTTTAATGAGATTTCCTTGTACCAACCATTGCAAGAATAATTTGATTGGTTCCCCAAGTGGTGTAAATTTTCGATTGCTACCTTGTGAGATTTGCACTTTAAATTCACCTTGTGGAGATTTATTTTGGAGTTGTGGTCATTGATCTTTGCGATGTGGTGATTGAGTTTATTGTTGATTTTGTTGATCGTGATATCCAAACTTTTGACATTGGAGATATTGTTCTTGATGTGATTGGGGACACAACCCAATGCTTTGATGACATGGTTCAACTAATGGAAGAGTGTATTGATTTTGGGGTGGAGATGACTCTTGGCACAATGGATCAACTACTTTGGTAAGTGAAGAAATTTGATCCCGCAAACTTTGATCTTGATTTGGATATTCACACCCTTGATATTGTTGAATTGGTTGTTGAGCAAGCATATTCAGAATGCATCCTTGTGGTGCTTTCTGGGGATTGTGGACAAGTTGATTATGGATAATGCTCTAATTTGGTGTGATGTTTTGATTTGGTGTTATAGATTGAAATTGAATATTGTTGTGGTTGGGAATCATATTTCCTTGATTTAGGTAACTTTGATTTTGCATGGGGTTACCTTGACTTGAATCAACATATGGAGTTGCCAATATACTGCTATGATTTTGAACAACATTAGGGGGATTTGCAGGCATATCTATCCCAAAGTTTACCAAGTGTGGACTAGAAATTTTCATGTTCAACAAACTTGTATTTGGCATGTATGGATTTGGTGGGGTAATGTTGTTTGGAAAACTCATGAGCTTTTGAGCATTTGGTTGATAGATTTGCAAATTTGGACTTGGATTTAAATCTATCATTGGGAAAGGTGTTCCAAACTCTACATTGGGCATACTCACATTTGTATCATTGAAATTTGGATAAGATAATGATGCCATGTATGGATTGCATAAATCTAAGTTTAGATAATCAATCGGTATTACAAGACTTGGATAGTTTGGATTACTCATGATGTATGAGTCGAGTTTAAACTCCATGTTTTTCTTGTGTTTTGACCTTGTTGCGAAAGTGAACCTCTAAGGCTTTTAGGATTAATGATGAGATGAAGGATGAAATGGGTGAATGATATGGACGTTTTGAACTTTTTAGGAGATTTGGATCAATGCTAGACTTTAGGAATTGTTTTGATTTGATTTTGATTGGTTGATAGTTTGACTAAGTGTGTTAAGTCAAACAAGATGATGGTAAACTTGTAAACCCTAGTAAGTTGTGTTATCCTAGGGAAAACTCGCAAAAGAGAATGAATTGGCTAAGCATATTAAGCCAATCAAAGTGATCATGAACTAGTAGACCTTAGGAAGTTGTTTTATCCTAAAGGTAAATTTGTTCAAGAAGATTGATAACTTGACTAGCTGTATTAAGTCAAATGTAATGAAATAGTCTAGCATGAATGATGTTTTCAAAGCTCCAAAAGTTGTTGGTGAGATAAAAATTTGATAAATGTTTGGATGGATGAAGTGTTTTAACTTGATCCTAGATGAACCTGAGAGGAATTTTCTTATAGGACCAAGGTGGTGAAGAACATGCTTTTCCCTAAGAGTAATTCAAATCCAAAAAACAAAAGTTCGCATGGAAAACCATAAGGCATAAGATTGCAAGCACATGTGTGGGGTCCAATTGAGTTAATCTTTGTTTAATGACTTCTTTTTACCAAAAGCACTTTTTCCTGATTATGATTTCAAACTAAATGTCTATTTCTTAATCCCTATTCATTCCACAATGTCCTTTTATGTGAAAGTCAAGGTTTCAAGAGCATAGTTCCCTAGGTTGACTTTGGTGAGAACAAACAATGATTAATCCTAAGTACTTAGAAATCTCTAAGGATTGAATCCCTAGGGTAAGCAATAGCACTTGAATTTTTCAAAGGTATTTTGTCTTTCCCAAAGGGTTTGAAATTTGAAGCTCCTTGTGAATGTTCGTTTCCAATTTGTTTTGAGGTCCAAGCAATGTATTTTTGATTTCAAGCACATGTACAACCCTAGGCTGAAAAGGCAATATTTGTTAGATTCCCACTTGGATAAATCCAGCTGCGCATATTCTGTGCAGATGACTAGATCCTTGACCACACAGGCTCCTCCTTACAGTCCACACACTTCTTGGGTTAGCCAAGCATTAGTACTCATGAATCTCCCATGGTATACTTTTCATCTCTATGACAAAACCGCATGTATACATGGAGCGGCTTCAGAGGACATGACCTCTTGCACCAACAAATAGAAAGGATACTTTTGGCCTCTAAACAAAATTTTGTAGTAAGGGCATCCAGTTTAGGGGGTGCAATGATAAAATCCTTGTGAGAGATCTCCCAACCCTTAGAACAAGGGCTTTACAGATCATAAAGATACCGGGGGAGAGTTATCATGTGCCACTTCCCATTGTCCATGGCTTTCACCGTGAACATAAATTTATATAGCGGTTTGGAAGAGCTTGGCTTTAGCTCGTTACCGCTTGCGTCGTTCCCCTTGGGGTGAGTACTTTTTCCCACCAAGGCAGGCCCTCTAAAGGTACACAATAGCGAGTAAGTGCATTCGTAGTTTGATCATATTTGTTTGCATGAACAAAGAGAGAACACTCGCAATGCCTTTTTCTCACACTAGACAAGCTTGTTCAATTTTCAAATGCCCAAATTGAAGTGTGGAAAATACTGAATGCACACATTCATTTTAATTTCCAAAGGAAAAATTTGAGTTCTTTTTAAAGCCCCAAAATCAAAATGTGAGTTTGATTGTTCAGTTTTAGAACCCCAATCGAAAAGCTTAGTGAGTTTCTAATGTTTAGTTTTTAATGCAACTTTGAAAAAGAAAATAAATCACTGATTAATTCTAAATCCAAATTGTTCTAGTTGGTTTAAAACAAAAAACAAAAGTAGGAAATGGATGCTTCAAGCTTTTACAATAGCATTAAAAAATTCTTTTATCAATTTTAATGCAAGGAGCTCAAAAAATAAGGTCTTTGTTTGTTATTGCTTAACTCCAACGTCACTAATTCTTTATGCCAGCTTGCAATCAATAAAAATTTATCACAAATTAGAAGTACGATGTTTCAAGAAATCAATGACATAATGGATACATTTTCAAAAACAATGAATGTATTCTCAAAGAAACAATAATAACTAAGAGAGAATAAAAATAATGCTACTTTATGTATCTTTTTCCCATCGATTGTAGACTTGGATATTGTTCATTATAGTTATGAATATTGAAATGTTCGTTTTGACACAATTCATATTGACCTTTTATAAATCTCTTTGGAAAACATCAAAAACCCATGACTTTCTAGTGTTGATCATATTGAACATTCCTAAGAATCTGAAAATCTCTATTTTAGGTGATATTGTCTCAAATTTATCAACATAAATTTTTAAAGCACAACTAACCCATATTCCATTCACCATTATTTCTCATGACAAAAAAGAAAACCCGACTTCAAGAATTTTGATAAAAGCCATTAAATGAGGGATACTTCCCTCAATGGTAGCATGTGGTTGGTTGCTCCTGTAATGAAGTCAATGTTGTTTGTCATCAAATCCAGCTTGGCTCTACTTACTATAATCCCAATATTCTTCTAAGGCATTCATAACAGATTTATACCATCATAAAGAAAAAAACTCATTTTGTTTCTTCAGTGAATATGTCATCTATGCAAATTCTTGCAAATGGGAGTAGTGTGAATAGTGCATTCCTCAAAACACACCGGCACCCATATTCAACATTCAATGCAAACATTATTCTAGCCTTCAGGCATAATAAAAAATCATAGAGCATACCTGATTAGCTTGGCCTAATACAAAATCATAGATAATAGTTGATGTAGACATGCAAAACTAACATCATGCATCATGCATTCCACTTGAATTAACATTCATTTCTTCTATTAATCAATTAAAATATTTTATTGACTAAATCCCTAAAATCCCCCAAGTTAATTAATCTAAATTAATTAACTTCTAATCATGATTACCATTCTCTAGCTTTTGACTCAACTAGAGTCAAATCTAAACTCTCAACTAACCCACCCACTTGCACCAATAAATCAAATATTTGATTTATCAATTTTTCTAATTAATTTCAAAAGGGCATCAAGATGGAATATTCTTCCAATTTGAATTTTCCCTCCAAATGATTTGTCCCTTCCAACAAATCATTAAATGCTCTTGCACAAGGCAAACTTGGCATTTAATGCACCTTTCATGTCATTTCATGCAAATTCAAATTTGAAATTGGCACATTGGCCAAGACTTGCATATTCCTCACCCTCTCACACCTTGACAAGTGGCATCTTGTCATTGGCCCATGAATGATCCCACATTCATCAATTTGGCCTCTCCTCTCTTCAAGTTCAACTATAAGTTGAAGGCTTCTCTCCTTCAAAACACACAACACTTTTTCATGCAAGGTTACTCTCCACATAAGAGAACTAATCTTGCTCATCACAACAACACACAATTTGACAACACATTGCATGCAAGGACACTCTCTCCATTTAAGAGTCAATCTTGTCCATAATATCATCTTGCTTATCAAGGATTGGGAAAGGGCTCTTTCACATATTCAAAGAGCACCAATCCAATATGGGATAGATATATTTCATGTTTTACATGCTTTTCTTATCTTTTTTATTTGGTTGCATTTGAATCATGGAGTATTATTTCATAGGGATATAAATTTATGTTTATGTTGTTTTGTCATTCTACTAACCATTTGCAGATTTTCATGTCCACAAAATGGCGCTAGAAGTAAGGCTCTTGAGTATGAATTGATGTTTAAGAGGTGTTTTCATGTTTATCAAACATATTGTTGGATGCTTTATAATCTTAAATTCTCAAGAACTTTCAACCTACATATGGTTTTTCTCATTTTACTTAATGGACCAAATGTTTATAAATTCACTCAGAAGATTTTGGTTTACAATATTTACAAGCAAGAGCATCTCATTGCTTTGAAGAAGTGTTGTTTTGTTTGAAATTTTTGTCTTCCAACCTTCTAACATGTCTCACTCTACAATAAGCAATTTCTGATTCATTCGATGAAATGGGTGTTGCCAACTGTCATCCATGCAAAAACAACTTGGACAATGTTCTCTAGTTGTTAATGTTGAACCCTCCACAAGCCGGGAAGCTAATTGTCATACATAGGAGCACGACCTCTACACTCTCTACGTAGCTCAGAGAGCAGCAGTCTGGTTTTCTAGGAGACAGAACGGAGTCCACACTGTTGTCCTTGAAATACTTGGAGGTCTCATCCCAATGGGTTTGTATTACACCATCGTTTATAGGGAATGTTGCAGACCAGTCCTCCCATATTAAGACCCCTCGAATCCTCTCCTGATCTGTAAGCATTGTCTATGAAATCACACTGGAAATAAGGAGAATATACTTTCCTCCTCTTTGCTGAAGATTGTGAACTTTTCAAGATTCGAACCATATGCAGAACCTCCTCCTGATAAAACAAAGCACGCAACTAATATGCTAGGTATCTCTCTGCCATATTTCAAGTAGTTTTCGCTCCACATTCCCACCAAGTTTTGGCACTCACATCACCATTCGAGGATTCGCTGCCAATAGATGCAGGGTCAGGTCTCTGCATAAGCCATTGAGTCTATGACTAGGGACGTACCATTCACCCATCACAAACGCCCTTTGGCTGGCTAGGTCCAGTAATTTTGAAAGGCTAGGGGACTCCTCCGTTGACGCACCTCCTCAAAGCCATTTGTTGTCGAAAACAACCAGATAGAGCCGCATCAACATACATTACAACTTCTCTGACAATTAAATATTGCGCGAGTAGTATAGGGATGCCTGGAATGGGGTGAGGATTGGAAAAATTATGGAGGATTTGGATGCATTGGCCAAAACAATCTTTCAAGACATGGAAGCCATAGGAAAAGGGTCGGTGTCACTTAAAGGCTCTATAAACTGGTTTTTATTAAAAAATTTAGATGCATTAATTTCAAATATTTGTTAGTCTCGATTCTTGTTTAAAATCAATTTAATGCGTTTTGGTGTTGATGATAGCAACTCCTCCGTTTCCAGGTACATTTCCAGCTGTGTTTGGGGGATTTTGAATGATTCAAAGAGATTTTTTTTGCTGCGTATGCTTGAGTAAATCTATAGGTTTTCTAACAGTCTGCAAGCTATGACTATTTTCTATCTCATTAATATTGTTGTTCCTACATTGACTGGCGTGCTTTATAAAGTCCGATTTTGAGCTCCCAGGTTCAGTCATTAATACAACAATTGAATGTTTTGACATAAAGTGATATACTAGGCACAATTTTATGATTTTTGCCACTTCTTACCTACTTGGAACTTTTATAGCTATGAGCCTTCCCTATCAGCTGGCAAAGATTATTGGATATAATTTTACATCCGCCAATTCCATTAGTTTGAAATTTTATGAAGAGTCGGTCTTTTCATTGCAACAAATTCAACCATCGCCGCCTGTCATAAATCTCTAGCGAAAAGTACATATAGATATGTTGGATGGTGAGTAAATGGTGTCCCGAATGCCAGGAATCAAAGCTATAAAGTTTTAACAGCTGAAAAACCGAACGCCAGTCACTTTTGTTTTAAGAATTAATGCAGGTGTTTTTTATAAGTTGAAGGTTTATAGAGTAGCTGAGGTTAGTCCACATTGGGACTATTTTTGTTTTTTGCAGACTGAGATAGACTAAGCCAAAGACTGATCAGTTTTTCATAAGCTATAAGGGAATAGGAAAATCTATTGACGAAACCAGTGGCTAAAAATAGCATTTGATGAACTTTGAAATTAGAGGCTATAAAGAGTCAAGAATAGTATAACTTTAAAATTGAATTCAGTTTCTTTTGGGTCCCAACGTACTCCGACAGTTTTTCTGGTTATGTATGAGGGCCTTCTATGAGCTATAATCAAGAGGAATTTTGAATCCAAGAGTATCAAACAACAAAGGAGTAAAGTATGCTGACTTTATTTTGACTATTGTCAATCTTATTAACTGTTCTTTACTTTGAGTAGGGTTTGTAAATACATTTAAATGGCTTTGCATTGATTAGTTTTTACACTCTTGTTTTGCTGGAAAGAAGAATGAAATATTTTGTTTAGATATCATCTTTAAGTGCCCTCAATTACACATTTGTTGAACTTGATTTTCTTTCAATTTATATTTGTTGAATGGTCTCTTAACAATTAATTCTCATATGTTTGTCTTTCTTATCTTGCAGTTCTCGCACATAAGGAACTTGTGACATTGAAGGATAGGAAGCAATCTTTGAAGAATTTTAAGAAATTGGGAGAGTGGGCCTTGAGCTTGAAACTTGAAAAAAATATTTTTTAATGCTATTGTAAAAAAGCTTGAAGCGTCTATTTCTTGCTTTTGTTTTTTGTTTTAAACCTTTCTTTTCAATTTGGGGTCAAAATTGAATCGGTGATTGATTTTTTTCAAAATGGGTTAAAATTTGAACCTTAGAAACATTTACTAGATTTCAATTTGGGCTTAAAAAACTGAACAAGGCAACTTCACATTCCAATTGGTGATTTTAAAACGAACTCATCACTGCTTTGAGGTATAAAATGAACAAGTGTTTCCATGTTTTGTAATCTTTTTCACAAACTAACATCATTTAAAATGCATATGCGCCTCTCTTACACTTCACAGCGATCTTGAGAATCAAAAGCATTTTCGTGATGTTAAGTTGTCAAAAATATTGCCTCCACACTTCAATTTGGGCATTTTAAAATTGAACAAAACACTTTGCGAGTGTGAGTAAACTTATTGTGAGTGTTCTCCCTTTGTTTCTAAATGAAGGTGGATCGAACTACGAATATGTTTACTCGCTTTTGTTTATCTTAGAGGGCCTGCCTTGTGGGAAAAAGTAATCACCCAAGGGAATGACCCAACCGGGAACATGCTAAAGCCAAGCGACTTCCACTCGGGATATAAGTGTGGATATTGGAACAAAGGCCAATATCACGAGGATTATTCCAACGAGATGGACAACAATGGACTCTCACCGATGTTGGATAATCCCCCACGAATGGAATGCCCAAATTAGAACCCTTTGTTTAGAAAAAGGTCATGTCCTTTGAAGCCGCCCCACGTTGTACATGTGGTCTTGTTGTGGAAATTGTAAGGAAACTTATGTGCGGAAACAACTTCCTACACTAATCTCTTAAGGAAAGTATGGTGCAAATTCGTTTTAAACCCTTACAATTTCAGATTCGTTAATCTACTTAACAAAGATATTGCAGCAATATACCATACATACAGAAAATAAAGAATGACACAATGATTTACCCTGGGGAAAACCTTTCGGTAAAAAACCCCAGCACTCCAAAACCTGCACAATGTATTATCTTCAACACAACGGTTACAACACACTTGCAATGCAAGTTCTTTCAGGAGATTTCCAACACTTGAAGACAAAATGTGGCAGCATCAAAACGTTCCAACAATACACTCACATCACAACCGTTTCAGCCATGATCTCCTTACACACAATTCAAGATGCCGACACATTAAGTGGAGTGACACATCAACATGCAAACTAGACATGTACACTCACACTTAATTACATTATTTGCAAGAAATACATTTTACAAAATAAATAATAAGAATAGGAATTATCCAAGGTTGAGACACCTTATTCCTAACAGAAATGGAAAGTATGCCATGGGAGATTCATGGGTACTAATGCTTGGCTGACCCGAATAAGTGAGTGTCATGGAGGGGAGCTAGTGTGGTCAAGCATTTAGCCATTCGCACAAGAGATGCGCAGTTGGATTCGTCCAAGTGGGAATCCAACAAGATATTGCCTCATCATCCTAGGGTTGTAAAAAGTGCTTGGAATCAAAAATACATTACTTGGTTTTCGAAACATTGAAAAACGAACATTCACAAGAGCCTCAAATTTTAAACACCTTAGAGGAAATAAATATCCTTGATGAATTCAACCACTCTTGCTTTCCCTAGGGATCATATCCTTAGAGGTTTCTAAGTGCTTGAATTCTATCGTCATTTGTTTCTACTAAGAATAAACCTAGGAAACTTTTTCCCTAATTTCCTTGATTTTCACATAACGGACATTGTGGGATGAAAAAGAAAGCAAGACACTAGAAATTCAGTTTGAAAACATAATCAAGCAAGTGCTTTTGGTAAAATAACTTCACTAAGACAAGATAAAAGAAAAATTGGATTACACATGTGTTTTCTAACATGATTTCCTACAAGATCAAAATTCCAAAACCAAAGTTCAAGAAGCTTAGTTTGAAAGCTCATGAGGAGCATCTTGAGATCTTGAGTTGTATGAGTTTTACTATCAACATAATCTCAAATTATTTGAAAGGTTTTCTTTCCTCCAATATGAAATATAGCGTGTTCTTCAACACCAAGGTCTTGTAAGTAGAAGTGTTATTCTAGGTCAAGTCTAGGATCAAATTCAATCACTTTCATCCATCTCTCAACAATTAAATCAGTCAAAAATCACCTCACCAACAACTCTTCGAAACTTTGTAAACATTTTTTATGCTAAACTTCTAGGTGAAATCAAATCACTTTGTTTGACTTAACACAGCTAGTCAAACCATCATCCTATACATGAGTTCTCTCTTGGATAATACAACTTCCTAGGGTTTACAAGTTCATCTTGTTTGGCTTAACACACCTAGCCAAATCATCACCTTGTTTGAATTGACGCACTTAGTCAAACTACCATCTTGTAGGAGTTCACTCTATGGATAACACAACTTCCTAGAGCTTTACGATTACATTCATCACTCTTGGTTGACTTAACACACCTAGTCAAACCATCAATCTAGAAAATGATCAATCAAATCAAGTCCTAAAAAGTTTAGCATTTCCTTCAAATTCTTTTTAAGAGCTCCATTCATCCGTATCAGTCATCTTTTGTTTATCTCATCCTCATCATCGATTTGATCCTTCAATTATCCTAGTTCTTCGCTTCTTTGAACCTAAGGTTTAGACCGATCTAAAGAATTAGAGGTTCATCTCTTACATTCTTGAAAATTGATCTTCATTTTATGCTTCGAACTCGATCTCAATACAAGAGGGACATGGAATATAAACTTGATTCATCCATCATGAGCAATTTGAGTCAACCAAACTATCCAAGTCTTGCAATTCCAATTGATTATCGAAACTCGCATTTATGCAATTCAAACATGGCATCATTATCTCCTCCAAAATTCAACGATACGAATGTGACTATGCCCAATCTAAAGTTTGGAACACCTTTTCCAATGATAGATTTAAATCCAAGTCCAAATCTGCAAATCTATCAACCAAGTGCTCAATGCATGAGTTTTCCAAACAATACTATCCCACCAAATCCATACATGACAAATACAAGCTTGTTGAACATGAACATTTCTAGTCCACACTTGGTGAACTTTGGGATAGATATGCTTGCAAATCCCCCTAATTTTGCTCAAAATCATAGCAGTATATTGGCAACTCCATATGTTGATTCAAGTCAAGGTAACACCATGCAAAATCAAAGTTACCTAAATCAAGGCAATATGATTCTCAACCACAACAATGTTCAAGGTCGACCTATAATGCCAAGTCAAATGATATCAAATCATCACATTTTTCCATCGATATCGCAACTGCAAGTGGCAACCATCTAAGCAATCCCAACAATCAACACCATCCCCAACCCATCACTGCCACCAAAACACAACATGACCAATTCATTCTCCATCATGTTGCAAGCCGCTCAAGAAGCTTCCCGCAAAAAGGCGCTCCAAAACCAACAAGCTGCACAAGCTCTGCAAACCGTACATGCCACTCAGATGGCACAAGAAATCCAACAAGCACACGCTCAAGCACGAGCGCAATTCCAAGCTTAGCAAGCGCAAGCACAATACCAAGCTCAATTGCAAGCACAACAAGAAGCGCATCAACAATCCTTGCAAGACTACCAATTGCAGCTGCAAAACCAACAATAAACTTTGTTGGAACAACAAAAACATGATCAACAACAGGCTTTGTTGGCTCAGCAGCAAAAACAGGAATTACTCGCTCAACAAAGCTTGCAAGAGATTCCCACCACAATTCTTGAAATAAAAAATCAAGATCAATCAATCAATGAACACCTTGAAGGTGTTTCCATCTCATTTGAAGATCATATCAACATACATCAAGAGCTATTTTTTAGTCATAATCAAGACCCCTCCTACAAAGATCTATTTCAAGAAGTGTTGATATTATTTGATCCTATTGACATAAGCTACGCTCCATCCACCGATGATCATATCGAAAATGTCTCTACATCACCTTATGAGTTAGAGGACATATCTCAAGAACGTATTCCAAAGCATGATCAAAATCTTCCATCAAGGTCTAGCAATGTCCCTTCCAACGACATATTGACATCCTTTGACCTCATGGTTATAGCTATTGAAGGAATCCCTAGCTCAACAATGGATCCAAATCTACTCAAAGAACAAGCGGATATTAATCCACTTCCCATGCCTACGGACGATTTCCAAGAACCCACTGTAAGCAATCCATCCTTTGAAATCGACCCATGTCAAGAACTTGATCCAAAGCATGTCAAAAGTAGTTCTAAAATCACTCAAGATCGAGAATTCGTATCTCCAAGATACTATAATGATCTAATGGGCACTCTATTATTTGTACTAGATGCCGCAAAGGATGATTGTATCCATATAACACACACTCCTCCATCTACCCACAAGATGCTTTCTTTGGACGAACATGTAGATGATCTTCATTCAAAACAAGAGTCTCATACTCTTGAAATCATTACCAACGAACAAGAGTCTCCTACTCTTAACATTTGTACACATGATCGAGATATAGAGAAACATAGAGACATATCAGAAATGGGTCATGAAGAAGGCTTCTACAGAAGTTCCAAATCAGAAACATCATGTGAAAGCTTACCAGGAATGAATCATGAGGAGGAATTTTATGAGGACAGTGAAGCATCAACACTACTTTAAGAAGCACTACAATCTAATATCTCACAAGATCAAGCTAAGGACATCAATCAAGAATTCATCCCACATATGGAGGATCCTATCACCTATAAAGCTGGATCACTCACCTTTTTAAGGGCAAGCTATCTCATCACTAAAGAAGCTGACACTTTTGAAGGTCCACAATAGAGCACTAAAGGATTAGCACCTTGTTTCCAAGGTAAATCACATCCTTTTGAAAATAAAATGTTTCAACAAATGAATTATCAAGGCAGAGGATTAGGCCTACATGAACAGGGTATCCTAGAACCAGTGCAGATTATCGGCAATCCTAAGCATCAAGGCCTTGGTTATTCAACAATCAAGGGATATAAACAAATCAATGATACTTCCACAAAACTGGGGGCAACTTCATCTCTAGCAAACATCAACATAGGGAGCACGAAGAATCCTTATGATGAAACCAATGCTAATACTACAACCCGCCACGTCCTGAATCTCCATCCACCCATCACCCCATCCATGAACTGGGAACAACAACAAAAGAAAGATTCAAATCAAAGCACGAAGAATGTCATTAAAGAAAAAGAAGTACTGAAGCATGAAGGACAAATCAAATACATATGGATACTAAAGAATACAAAGAAAAATTATCCCTATCGAACTCCATCAGTCAAAGAAATTATGGGGCAAAATAAAAAAGGGAAAAATATCCATCAAAGATATCCACAAAGGAAAAAGGAAGCTTCTCAAGCAACATACAAAGTTTTTCAAGCAGTTGGTCCTAATTCCATGCACACTTCCATATCGACCCATCATTGCTCATCTTCCCAAGTTTGGAGAGTCAAAGGCCCCAAACCATCAACCAATCCATATTTTATCCCTAAATACACTCCATCCACGCCTCCACGCATGATATCCAATTCTTACATTGACCATGTGTTGGCAATGACCCTTCATCATAAGGATTCAGAAGGCACTTTATTACGATGTGCGCACAAAGACAGAGTTAACTCCGGTATCAGCAAAGCAGATCGGGGATCTCAAAATTTGCATTCAAGTGCACGTACCTTGTCAAAAAAACTTCTTCAAGTAGGATATCGATGGCACATTATGACAAAAACATCAATGTCAGCAGTACTAGGTGATTCAGCATCAGCTTAAAATCTCTCAGAAAATACAAAAAAATAAGAAAAATGTCCTAAAAAAATTGTCACCTTGATGAAAACCTAGCAAATAGGTGTCTTGGCAACAACAAAAAAATCAAAAAATCAAAAAATAAAAAAAAATTAGAAAAAGGCTTGAAAACAGTAAAGAAAAAAATCGTCCTTTAGCAAAAACCATTTCGGTGCTGCTTTGGATAGGTACCATGATGAAAACCTGGAAAATAGGCGTCATGTGTAGAATCGAGCATCTACATGCACCGGTTTAGTTGAAAGCATCTTATCACATCCATAATAAATCTAGCATTCCAGCCATATCATCCGTTCATCCATGAACCATTTATCCAACCCATTTTATCCATCTGCATCCAAGGTCCAAGTTACCTTGATCTTGATAAAATTTTGGAGCACACTTTACACTTGCTTGTGGTAAACATCTTGACATGGGTCATTTTCATTGATCCTATCCTACCCAACGCTATCTAAGCGTTGAAGCATTATCCGAATGAGCGTTCCTTTGTTCGAACACCTTATCTTGTCACAAGATAATCCTTGGCATCCTTTGCATGCTTATCGTATCTATCTATACGTCTATCCAAGAATCCACCCATGGCCATTCAAACATTGCTAGACACTAGGGGCAGATATTTGAATCTTGCTTTAGGAATAAATCTTGATATATATCATCCAACTTATGTGGTGATTTGAACATTGGAAAATGTGAAATCAAATTGGTCAAAGAATTTGTGAGCCAAGAATCCAAATCACTAGGTCATGGCATATTTTGACAGGAAGATGTTCCTTACCAATTTTTATCTTTCATCAAACATCAATCTAAACAATTCATATTAGTCGCATCTAATGCACATGTCAACATCACATCAAATCATCAAAACAATTTTGTTCCAAATCAAGCTTCATCAATCTTGATCAATCGAATCCAATCAATTATCACTTTGTTTGACTTAACACACTTAGTCAAACTATCATCTTCTGCACAAGTTTACTCTAGGATAACACAACTTCCTTGGGTTTACAAGTTCACAATCATCTTGTTTGCCTTAACACACTTAGCCAAATTATCAAATCCATAATCACCTCGTTTGGCTTAACACACCTAGCCAAATTATCCTTTTTGTACAAGTTTACTCTGGGATAACACAACTTCCTGGAATTTACAAGTGCATTATCACTTTTGTTTGACTTAACACACTTAGTCAAACTATCAATCCATCAATCTGATTGATCAACATTAAGCTTGGTTTTCAACAAAATCCCAAAACAGAGCACTGATATCATCACATATTGTATCCAAATTGTCAAAATAGTGCGAAAAATTCAAAAACATTCAAAAAATTCATCAAAAAACTCAAAAACATCCAATAACATGTCTAAATATCAGAAAATCTTCAAAAAAAATTCATCACTAACTCTTGTCAGTCTTTCACCTTGTCGAACTACGTCATCTCTGAGCTTGAACATAGGCAAGGTTGATCTTTGATCATCCCCTGAGATAGTTAGGGTCGGTCCTTAGGCGTCTGTCGCATTGGCAATCCGTTTGCCCATTTATTTTACATTTTAGGATTTTAGGCATCCGTCACAATGACATTCGTCTGCCCATCTAATTAGCCGTCTGTCGCAGGGGCACCCATTTGTCCATTTATTTTACATTTTAGGATTTTAGGCATCTGTTGCAATGACATTCGTCTACCCATCTAGTTAGGCGTCCATCGCAGGGGCATTCATTTGTCCATCCAGTTTACATTTTAGGATTTTAGGCATCCGTCGCAATGGCAATCTGTTTTCCCATCCATCTCATTAGCAGTCAAGTTAATTGTCATCTCAAATACGTCGTTTCTAAGTGTAAACATAGGCAAGGCCATCCCTGATTGGCCCCCGAGACACAAAATCCAAAAACATTCATAAATCTTGAAAATACCAAAAACATTTGTAAAACATCTCAAAATTCCAAAAGCAGCCTCAAAACATTTGAAAAAACCAAAATGGTGCATCCATTTCATCTCGCTTTCACCCGTGATTGTCATCACTCATAATAAATCAATCATAGCTTTCACCCTTTGGTGAGTCAGTCAGAAGCAAGTTTAGCAGGTTCCAAAGTGAACTCCCTAATCGTCAAAGTCTTGAAAGTCTAAGTCAGTAAGTCAGCAAGTTTCTCAACTCAGAGTATCAATAGCTTATCACGCAATGAGTCTCACCAAAACCCTAATCACTACATGTCCTAGGATGAAGCTTTCCTGTGATGGACATAAGCATCAGGTACCCCACAGTAGTTTAGCCTTGGCTAGCGGTACGAAGAACATTAGCTTGTTTGTTTATTTTATCTTGGTCTTGTTTGGACTTATCTTAGTTTGCGCTCATTCCAAGGACCTCTCGATGATGCCTAAACAAAAAATAGGTTTAGAGAGAAACGAATGGGGCAAGGATCATTATCTTTTTATTTGCTATGCTTGTTGAATATTCTTGTAAAATAACTTTGTCAGACGTACTTTGTTTGTTTGTAGGAAAGAGGTTTTAAGTGTCTTGTTGACCACATACTAAGGCTTGCCTTGTTATGTTTTGGTCCAAGATGTTTATGATATCTGAACTGCATTCTGAATAAGGTTTATATTTGTCAAGTGTGAACAAGAGTACTCCTATCTATTTGACAAGTCAAAGTCCATCACACTAGGCGCCACGCCATCCTAGTTCTTAATACCTTGATGCATCACACCTAGGTGTGTTATCAAACATAAAGAAATGTACGCTCTTTCCCATCCTTGGATAAGCAACACATCATCATTCATCATCATATCCAATAAAGTCTCGACAACTAGTAGACTTGTTGGACTTCTACATCTTCTTGGATTTAAGGCTTGATCCCTCTCATTCTTCTATCCTCTTTCATGCTAACAATGCATCCATCCTGCATCCATGCTGCATTCATCCTCTTATCTTGCATAATCATGCCATATCCATGTCATGCATAATCACGTCATCTCATTTTCATCATCATTATCTTATAGTCTAACCATCCATACATTCATTTTGAACCTCTTTGTCACGAGATCAACCTCAAATCGAGTCTTTTCGCTCAATCTATCGAGGGGGCAATGTACTAATGTACTTATTTCCACTAGGGCATCTGAAAAAACAAAATATTTTTTTAATTTCGATGTCAGCGACATCATTCTTTGAATCAATGTAACAAGTACATTGCTTCAAAAAGGGGAAAAATGTAGACATGCAAAACTAACATCATGCATCATGCATTCTGCTCTAATTAACATTCATTTCTTCTATTAATCAATTAAAATATTTTATTGATTAAATCCCTAATGTTCATCACACTTAATTAAATAAATCAAATTATTTCATTAAGTCCTAAGTTCTTCTTATTTGATTTAATAAATCAAACTGATTTAAAATCAAATATCAAATCCCTAAAATCCCCCAAGTTAATTAATCTAAATTAATTAGCTTCTAATCATGATTACCATTCTCTAGCTTTTGACTCAACTAGAGTCAAATCTAAACTCTCAACTAACCCACCCACTTGCACCAATAAATCAATTATTTGATTTATCAATTCTTCTAATTAATTTCAAAAGGGCATCAAGATGGAATATTCTTCCAATTTGAATGTTCCCTCCAAAGGATTTGTCCCTTCCAACAAAGCATTAAATGCTCTTACACATGTCTCTTGCACAAGTCAAACTTGGCATTTAATGCACCTTTCGTGTCATTTCATGCAAATTCAAATTTGAAATTGGCACATTGGCCAAGACTTGCACATTCCTCACCCTCTCACACCTTGACAAGTGGCATCTTGTCATTGGCCCATGAATGATCCCACATTCATAAATTTGGCCTCTCCTCTCTTCAAGGTCAACTATAAGTTGAAGGCTTCTCTCCTTCAAAACACACAACACTTTTTCATGCAAGGTTACTCTCCACATAAGAGAACTAATCTTGCTCATCACAAAAAAACACAATTTGACAACACATTGCATGCAAGGTCACTCTCTCCATTTGAGAGTCAATCTTGTCCATAATATCATCTTGCTTATCAAGGATTGGGAAAGGGCTCTTTCACATATTCAAAGAGCACCAATCCAATATGGGATAGATATATTTCATGTTTTACATGCTTTGCTTATGTTTGTTATTTGGTTGCATTTGAATCATGGAGTATTATTTCATAGGGATATAAATTTATGTTTATGTTGTTTTGTCATTCTACTAACCATTTGCAGATTTTCATGTCCACAGTTAATTATTCAAGAAAAGGCTATCTACAGATGTAAAGCTAGCAAACACATCATAGAAGAAGAAAGGTATTGGGAATTGGCAAATGAAAGCTACTTAGTGCAAAAACATGTTTCATCAAGAGTATAGGTACATAGCTTTCCCAACACACTCCAATCCCAAGACTTTTTAAATCAATGCAATCCTTCCCTCCTGCCATAGAGTCCCTTAATTGTGTAGCTTCTAACCAATGCGATGAAGGTTTTTTTACAAGAAAAGATGTTCATTTATAAAAGAAAATATTTTGAATTTGATCATGCATCGCCTGCAACAAAGTTAATGACATCTCCATTTATATCAAATCAAAACATTAATGAAATGGAAAATACATGTTGTGTTGTGGTGGGACACCGCGTAGGCCTATCAACGCCACAAATTCTTTATAGGGTGATCCAATACAACATTCATGCCTAACACAATGAATTGTTTACAAACCCATCACTTCTCTAATTTGAAAAGCTACAACTACTCAACATCAGTCTTTACTCCACAACACCAAACCAAAGACATCCTTTGAACATCAAGAAAACATACCTAAGAAAAATACAGGTGTGAGATTAATGCGCAGACCTAGATTTGAGAAATGCACACTTTACACCAACTGAGATTAATGCATAGGCCACATGGAATGTCTGATTTCTTGGAATTGAGTGAAGAGTGCATCTTTACTGCATTTCACCCTTCATCTCTAGAATCGAAAATAGATAGTGGGTAAGACTCAAGTATACTAAATGTACCATCATGGTTGTCACCCTCTACTGCCTTCTTTTTGATTTAGGATATCAATGTGGGGACGTGCGCCAAAACTCTTTATGTGACCTGCCTTCGTATTCATCCACTGTGTTTCCATCTGGGACACCAAGGAAAAGGATGGCTTCGAATGTGACTCCTGTTCATGTATTAGTCCATGCACACCATGCATCTGAATAAATTTTATCTTCGAAGAAAATCTAACCATAAAAAACTTAAATCAAGAATGTTAATGCCTGCACGGATAAAATGTGTGTTGCACAGTGGCATGGCCTTTGATACAACTCTAATTCAAATGATATCACATTGAGTTGAAAAGAGATCCAAGATTTATGACCCTAGCTAGTGCCTTCCTCTGTTAATATTAAATGAGGCCCATCATTTTGTTTGGAGGACCAATCAGCAAGGTGTTTGATTTCAACGTTCTTGTTGAACGTCAATTAGAATATAATATATTGCATCTTAAGTCTATGCGCATCATGTTTAACCTAAATTTGTTTTTGTCAGACAAGTCAGTTGAGACAACTGTAGAGTGTGAGCCAGTATTTCTCACTGATCCCTAGATTTTTGAATATTTATTGACCTTTCATTTCTCTCGTTCGGCATGTTGCAGTCTCATTATGGTCTCCTCTTGCTTGTCACTATGCAGATTGCTTCAAATTCAAAGAAATTTACTTCAAACATACCGATCTCCAGAACTGTAAGAAATACTATGGAGAATAAAGCCTGTTCAGATTATGATTTGATCTTTCTAGATTACTTGTTTGTTAAAAAAAAGAGAACGACAAGCTAATAGAGGAACCGCGAACATATAGAGAGAAATAAATTGTTTCTTAGCAAAGGCAAACATAGGTGGGGGATGGTCTAGCACCAAAGAAATCTACTTCAAACATACTGACCTGTAGAATTGTAAGAAATAGTAAAGAGAATAAACCTATAGCAAGGTCTGCTCAGATTATGATTTGATCTCTTTAGATTACTTGTTTCATAAGAAAAAGCTCCAGGACTGTAAGAAATAGAATAGAGAGCAAGGCCTGTTCAGATTATAACCTACCTTCCCACATTTTATAACCCAGGTGATCTTTTACTATCGAAGATTGTAGAGGTTTAACTTATAGGTGTGTAGTTGGCACAAAGACAAGACCCATTGAATTCGAGTTGTTGGACATCTTTTTCAATGATTTGTTTGTTTCTTGAAGCCGCGATCTTCTTTACTTCCCTGTAATTTTTTTACAAAAGAATCTCATATATAATAGTGCTTGTGCAAGGTGTGGTGATCTTGTCTGATGGGAAGGTTGTTCTATCGGGGTCGTGGGATAGTGAGTCACATGTTTGTGATCTTTATGTGCTTTGTAGGACACTCCAAGGATGTCCTTAGTGTGGATGCTAGGCGAATTTAAGTAAACATTAAAGGCTGAGGCTTACGAGCATTCTAATTGGATAAGAGTGGAAGTGTTTTCTCAACTATCATAGACTGGTCTAGTATATCTTCCTTATAAACAATGACGCCAAGAATGTAGGTGGTTGGCAGGTTCAACTGGTTATTTGGAGATGCTCTAATGCCCAATAGAAATAAAAATGTATGATATAAAGTGCAAAAAGAATGTCTTGTTAAGTGTAATTTTTTTCAGACAGAGTATATAGATTTCAATATGCCATTTATAATTCAGACTTACAACATCAAGTTCAACAAATAAGACATTCAAATCACAATAATCCAAAGCAAGAGCTACTCAAGCTCTGACAAAATATTTGATAATCCAAGTTTATCAATAAAAGTTACACATCAGTAGATAAATGCATTCAATTTTTTAGTGGAGTGCTAAAGGCATATGATCCCAAGTAGCTAAATGGCTCAAGGTAAATGGAAAGTTAAAACAAGCATTGAATGGTCAAACCTTAACATGCGGCCAGAATGCAATAACATAGGAAAATGTGGAAAAATTCCCCATCACGTTTAGGTATTGTGCAAGAGAACTAGTGTGAGATTGGAAATAGTTAGAGTTGGTCTTAGGCTTCCTTCCTTCCACACATGACACATTTACCAGCAAGCCTCTATCATAGCACGCGTACCTCAAATATGCTCACAGAAATGGTACTCCACCTGTTGAATGATTTTCTCCATAATACAGTAGCTGATTTTCATTGAAGAAAGGGACCCTAAAAATGTACCCAAAAAGAGTGATTTAAAGAGAACACATACATTATCATCAAACTTCAACAAAAAAAAAAATGAAAATCTACTATTGTTTGTAAATAGTTTGTTGTGAAATAACGGTGGGCGCCAAAATATGAAGACTAAAAATCTACTTGGTCAAGGATTGACAAATATGAGTTAGATTAGTCCACATTGAACAAATGAGATACAATTCTTCCCTATGAAATTATTGAGCAATATAAAGAAAATAAAAACATTGTTAAACTAACAAAATGATCATGAAAACAATATGAATATGAAATCTATTCCTAAATCACTCAAACTTCAATCTCATAGGGGGAGTGGTGCTCCTCATGATGTGGAAAGAAAGCCCTTTCCCACCCCCTGATAGGCAAGATTTACAAAATGATAGATGATGAAGTGATGTTGTGATGAAGAGAAAGATTAGTTCTCACATGTAGAGAGTAACCTTGCATCAAAATGTGTTGTTGAAAACCCTTGCTTTTATAGATTCAAGGTTGAGAGATTGAGAGATTTTGATGAATGTGGGATCATTCATAATCCAATGACAAGATGACACTTGTCAAGATGTGAGAGGGTGAGGGATGTGCAAGTCTTAGCCAATGTGCCAATTTCAAATTTGTATTTTGCATGAAATGACATGTTTAGGGGGGATGAAAGGTGCATTAAATGCTAATTCGACCTATGCAAGAGACATGTAAGAACATCTGTAAGAGCATTCAATGCTTTGTTGGATGGACAAGTCCTTTTGGGGGGAGAATTCAAATTGATAGAATACTCCATCTTGATGCCATTTTGAAAGTAATTAGAAGAATTAATAAATCGAAGAAATGATTTATTAGTGCAAGTGGGTGGGTTAGTTGAGAGTTTAGATTTGACTCAAGTTGAGTCAAAAGCTGGAGAATGACTGATTATGATTAGAAGTTAATTAATTCAGATTAATTAACTTAGAGGATTTTAGGAGTTTGATATTTGATTTAAATCAGTTTGATTTATTGAATAAAATAAGAAGAACCTAAAGACTTAATTAAATAATTTGATTTATTTAATTAAGTCTGATGAACCTTAGGGATATTAATCAATAAATTGTTATAATTGATTAATAATAGAATTGGATGCATGATGTTAGAGTGAGATGTGTGATGTCTATTTTACATGTCTACACAAAATGATACAAATGAATTTATATATATACCCAAAACATTAAATTCATTTACATTTTGTCGGCTTCAATAGAACATAGAAATAATTACAACCGTTGGCTAGATCCTTAATAAAATATTTATGTGCATCCTCCAAAGTCGGTTAAGACATAGTGGGGACCCAAAGAAACATGATCGAGCACGAAAATTTAGTTAATTACTCCTTATACATCTACGACATAATGCATTCAAGGAGTTGACTTCAATACAAGAAAGATTGATAATAGACCAACTAGATCTACTAACTTTCACACGAATTGATAGGAGCCATTGTGCTTTAGAATTAATAGAGATATTATACCAATAATTATTTCCTAAGATGCGCAACACAAAATAATAACCTGAAATCTTCATACAGATCGATGAACATTGTGCTACTGAATACTTTGTTCTACCTTATCGATCTTCAATCTGTTAGTCGGTATGATCGAATGATAGTGTCTACATCTAATCATTTCCCCCCTTTTTGAGACCCGTAATCTTCATCAATTTCAAAAATAATTAGTAGCTTAGAAACTACACATGAAGCACTTCAACTGTTGTTCTTGCTACATCTTGAAAGTTTGAGCGTAACTATCTTCATTTTCTCATGCAAATCAAATTTTGTTGATTTTAAAAAAAAGTGGCATCTTAAGAGCCAAAATTCTATCACAAATCCATGCACTTACACTTATATTTAATACATGTTTTCAGTATACAACAAAAATTGACCAATTAGCTCACATGGTCAAATTATTGAAAGGTTTTATGTAAGAACAATTATGAAGAGATAAATATCAAAATGGTCATAAATTTTTGGAAAATAAAGTAATTGAGTTAGAGGTTATGTGCTTGTACATGTGCTATGATTCTAGTCATCTAGTTGGGAAAACAATATCTATCTAAGTTTTACATGATAAGTGAGATTTTGGAGTCTTTTACCATTAAAAGGATAGAAAGTGTACCATTAAAAAAATCAAAATTCCTTAAAGACTTTCCTACAAGACTTTTACCAATCTATCTTGTCTTTGTTTTATATTTTTCATATTATCAGTGACAAAATTAAAAATTAAATCATAATCATTTTGTTTAATATAGTGTGGAATATAAATGTATGATAGCTCTCTTTTTTAGGAGAAGGTTTGTTTTTTAATATTAGATGGAATCTTTCAAAATAAAGACAATTTTTTTAGGATAGATATATTTGAAATGGGAATGCTATTTTTTGTATTTTCTAAGAAATTAGAATTTGAGATGATATCCAATTTAACAAAGATCCAATATGGTTTTACTCTCATAATTCTTGTCTTGCTTAAATTATTTTTAGCATTCAATTATTGCCTAGTTTTTTGTAATAAATCAAACATGTTTAATTACAACTAATGAGTACAATAGATAAGCCTATTTTATTAATACTCTAAATTTAAGATTTTTGAATTATGAGATATGATAACAATTAATAGATCAGTTTGAAGTGATAGGATAATGAGTTGAATTTTTTTTATGTATGTTAGTTTAATTTCATTTTGTTTTCAAATAATATTATTATTTCATCTAAAACAAATTTATAAATAATAAATTATACTTATTTAAAAAAAACGAAATGTCTCATTAAATAAAAAAGAAATAAATATACTCCAATAATATCCAGAATCAATAATTTAAATGTTCATTTTATTATATGTAAATAATTATTATCACATGCAAGGTTTGGTCCCACATTTAATACCACTAAAACAAGCCATCATACTTCCTTTGATTGAAAGAGGATGATTTATTAAAGTGAAAAATAAATCTCGTATAGAAAAAACTAAATAATTACAATGGAGCTTAATTGAAGCTAAGAAAGATAACTTAACAAAGAGAGGGTTAGAGAAGTAAATTCTCCACAATATACTATTGAGTAACATCCAAACTCTTTTATTGGGCTGCTCCAATCCGAGTTTGATCCAGATTTGCATAAAATAAAAGAAAAATTTGGAACTTCTTCTTCTAAATGGTTTTCTTCAAACATGTGATGGCATAGTAGCTTATTTTTCTCATATATAATTGCATACATGTGAAATGATGAATCTAATTCCTTTAAAAAAATCCATTTGTAATTACAGTATCTGGAATAAAAGAATTGATAGATCTTGAGAATAGTGTTCATGTTGGAACAAGGGCACTAAGTTGGTTGTTAAAAAGATATCTGAAAAATTCAATCCATAGAAAATAAGTTGGTGATTAGTTTTCTTCTTTTCAACAAATGCACTTGACAAAAGAATTAATATAATTTTAGAAACGTGGTATATTATTTATGCCATCTCTAATAAAAAGAAACAAACATGGTTTACAGAACATACAAGAATAGTTACATTTACATTCCCTATAATGATCAAAACACACATAAATAAGAATGACACCACCAAATGTCTAAATAAAAGTATCTTTAAATCCATATTTAAATCAAATTGTAAGGGTTGACGCAAACTGTCACTTACATCAGCAACATAATGAACAATAGTGAAGCAAGTTTGAGAAAGTTATGGGATGCTAAAATGATTTTTTTTTAAAAATGTTGTATGAATTTTTTATGCAAATTTTTTGTGTGTTGATTCTTTAAAAATACTACAAAAACAAAAACAAAATTGTAGTGAAAATTCCATAAAAAATAGTTTCGAGGTTAATAAGTGCAAAACAAACATCAAAAATAGCTTTATTTTGGCATTACTTACCTGAATTCTAATTGAGGTTTAGTTCATGTTTGTGGGCACCATTAAATTAATCTTTGAAAATATAACTTGGAGGAGAAGAGTAAACCTAATTTTTCTTTTGGTTGTGATTGCATAGTGATTGTCTACCTACATATCAATAATTATTTGAATCAGTTTGTGAAGGCAAAAATATTATGAAAAACATGCAGTATGAACTACATAGTATTGATGTGAAAGAGATTGGATTGCCATGTGAATAACTCATTTTCTCATATTGAGAATAATTGGATTCAAGAAATTATGTCCCAAATTCATGTAACAACTCATCAATTACGAGAAGGAAACAACTAAAATACTCACAATCCAACAAAACTATACCTTATTGGTTTGATATCAACTAAACTGCTCACAATCTAGTTCACCAATATTTTGCACCTTCTTTCATTTGGTTTCTAATTTATTTAGATATTAGAAAACTATAAAAATATATAAAGGCTTCAAACCATCCCACTATTGCTACATCCTTGCAAATTCCTCAAAATATTCAATATCCTAATGCTAATATGCCACGTAGAAGCTAGTGAATACCACAAAATCTCATGATTATTCCAAAATATCACAAATTCTGTTACTCACATTTACATTAAAACTATGTGAACACCTAGTTCTGACTATCACTATTAGAAAACTAACTATCAAAAAAATTATGGACACAAATGGATTGTATCAATCAAAAGAGGGTGTGTAAGAAAATATATAATTAGGACAACAAACCCACACACAAATGCTATTTTTCTAAAAAAATAAAGTTTCATAAATCGGATTGCTCATGCTCCTACATAAAAATATAACCAAGCATTTAGATTTTGGCAACAAAAACATAAATGTGAGAAAGCTAGGAATATATATTATTAATTCTATCAAAACATAAATATAAATTCTCAAAATACAAAACTGAGATTGATGTAGTTCTAAATGGATAATGCTGAGGATTCCTAAAAGAGGCTTATGATTAAGTGTTCATTTTTTGTCTTAAAACTAAAAATACATATGCAAAAGATTTATTCTCTATTAATTTAAACCATGCATGGTTTAAAGGTTTGTTTATTATGGATGGAATTAGGGTTATAGAAATTTTAGGTATCAAGGTCAAATGGTGTGTATCACCAATCTAGAGGATTCTTGAATAAGTCTTATCATGGATTTTTTGTCCTAATCATAAAATAAAATATATCTATTCTTGTTATTTTTAGCATATAGACATTTAGGGTTTTTTAATGATGGTGAGCATCAGGTTCACAATAGATTATGTCAGCAACAAGAAACAACTCAAATTTTATATTTATCTTTCTAAAAAAGGCATGGGTAGAATAATAATTCACCTAAACTAAAAAGTTATCCGTGATTTGTATAATTTTTTGGAAAACTATTCTATATTACATAAGAAAAAGTAACAAATAAGCTCTATTTTATCATTTTTTAAATTTTTGACCCCCTACAAACATCAAGCTAGGCATTTAGAATTTGGAAATCAAAACCTAAATATGAAAAAATATCAACAAATAAGTCATACAAAACTGAGTTAGCAAACAAATTTGGTAGAAATTTAGAATCAATGACAAATCACCATTCATTCATAGGTGAATAAAAAAAACACCACATGCAAAGGGCCTATCTAAAAATAAAAATAAGGAAACTTGCCTCAAGTGTAGTGCCCCTCATACTTTTATCTGATAGACTGATAGTTGATTTGTTTTGGGTTGGGACAATACACTGTTTGATGTTGGACTTATTGCTATGATGATGATTGTGATGGCATTTCTGTTATTTCATTTTTATGCACATGGTATGGTTAGTGTATGGTTTTATTTGATCATGAACATTAAGTGATTATCTTATTATGACTATTGTGTGATTATCTTGTGATCGATCTTATCTTGATTGTTTTATGATTTGATGTAGTAATTGGTGAAGGGGATAGTGTCACATCAGTCACTTTTGAGTGCCCTAGGATGCTACAATTTCCTTTCACCGTGTACTTGATTATTTGTATATATATATTCTATTGAAAATTGAGGTGTTTTGTTAACTTAATACCTTGTAAAACTTTAATAATGTTGATCTACATATGCTTTTCCTTTGCTACAGATTCTTTGTGGGTGATTATTTGATTAATCCATTTTCTTGTTTGTAGAATGTAGATAGAGGTTGATAGAGGAAGTAGACATGGTATTAGAAAGATTACACAATCATGTACTCTAGAGAAAACCCTTTCAGGTAAAAAAACACACTAAGAATTAATCCATTATTCAATCTCTAAAGTAGATTACAATAGCTTCAATTCTTTCTTGCGAATGCCTCCTTTGCCTTCACCAAACTTCTTCACAACCTGCAAATAAAACCGATCCTAACTCTCTTCAACTTGCTTGACATAAATAGGCTTTAATTAACATTGTAAACTCCAAATGAGTTACAATAACATTGTTCAAGTCCTATCCCATAAATGTACGCCTATCTCTTGCAAGTAGAGCTCTACCATGAAGAAGAATGTTAAATCATCTCCTTCATCCATTTGGGCATCCCAAACTGAAGTCATAACTTAACCTTTATTCTGTAAATATCTTAAGGCTTCATCCTCAAATTTGGCACCCACAAGAGGGCCCCACTTAACTAAGCCTTAAGAAATATCTCAACATGCAAAGGAGCTAATTCCAAGAAGCCAACTTGGGTTCCCAAAGTGGGTCCAAGATATTTCTTGTTAACTAAAACATTTCTTAGCACCATTCATGCAAGAATGGTCATCCCCTATTAACTGAAGTTAGTACCTGTTATCTTTCATGTAACTCAAGTTATTAGCCATGCATTCCAAGTTAACTGAATTCAACTAACATTCAACTAAAACTAATTGATGATAACTAAACCATAACTAAACTAAACAAAACTAAACTAAACTAAATTGAACTAAACTAAACTAAACTAAACTAAACTGAACTAAACAAAACAAAACTGAACTGCAACTAAACTTCAATTGAAAATCAAACCCTATTTTATAGGTACTCAACATGCATAAATCAAAATCCCTATTTTGTAGGAAACTATGATGCATTTTTGAAGTGTACTCAATTTACCAATTAGTTAACTAAACTCAAGGTGAGTGTCACCTCCCATATGTGAGCCCATGTGCTCCTATTTTGTAGGAGCTAATTCCATGGATATCACACATGCTTTTAACATTTAAAATTAATTATAAATGTCAATTAACATGATTATTTCATCAAATATTATTCTCTTCCCAATCCTAGTGTTGTTGAACACATCCCAAGGACTTAGGAAATACATGAAATAAATAATATTTAGGATTGCAATTAAATGACCTCCTATTTCCAACATATCCATGACCATTTTGTGTGTTGCAGGTTGTAGGTATTAGACATCGAATCCACCTGAATTGACAGTCTGTCTGAGTATGTCTCAAAACCTAATGGATCAGTTGTTTGGAGATAGCACTTGGTCCCCTGTTTCAACCATCATCCTTGGAGAGGATGAGTATCCATTTTTACACCTTGTTAGTGTGGTAAGTATGGTTGGTTTGCTCTGTTAGTGTTATTTGTGGTATTAATTTTTTATCTTTCTTTGTTGTCAAGTATTGTTGACATTTAGATTATTTAATTTAGAATTGTTCGATTAAATGTTTTGATTAATTATTGCATTAAAATAAAATTATTAAAATTCAAAGGTACTTTTGATAAACAAAATATAAATGTTTTTATATGATTATAGTTATGATAAAATGAAATTATAATGTAATGTTAAGTTAACAAATAAAATATTCTAAAGTCAATTACTAAGTTTAAATAAAAATAATATGATTAAATAAATATGTAAATAATTGTAGTGAATAATAAATATAAAATAAAATGATAAATTAAAAAATATTTTTATGGAGCAACATGCACTCTCAAATAGTTATTAAGAATTGGTTATTTACAAAAGAAAGGGGAGGAGAAAGAAACGGGAAAAAATAATCTTGTTTTGCTTCTAGTGAATATTTTCTTGATTGGAGATTTTACATTCTATGAGCTGAAAGAGTAAATTGCCTACAAGTTTCAAGTACTGTAGATTTTGAATTTGAATTCTATAAAAAAAATTGTGGTTTTTGAAGAGATTAGTGCTGCAAGTTGGGAATTTAGAGCTCGACATCGAATGTCTAGCACTGCCAAGCATTTGGATGTAGGTTGGAACTATTGTCTTTCTAAATTCTATCTTTATTTTGAAAATGAATATGATGAATGTTTGTGTTGCTGGAACAAAATTTTTACTTATTTACTTCTCAATTATAAACATAATTAGAAAATAGCATTTTGCGAAGATTGACAAAGCCCTTTTCAGTGAATCATTTTCTGCATTTCTCCGGGTACTTTGTTTAATTTGTTTACTCTATCTTCTTTTCGCAAGTTGATTTCATACAGCTGGGCAATGACTACAATATTTGTCAATCTTTTATACTTTATTTTGGCATACGCCTCTGTTTTATTCATCATTTTCCCTCAAAATTGTGCTCTCAACTTGTAGCCTATCGAATTTTTATACTAGGTTATCGATTTATCTCTGCCATCGCTTTCTTGTGAAATTATTTAGCCTCATAATCATTTGATTGGAACTGCAATCCCTTTCTCCCTGTGGCAAAAATTTCCTAAGGCTGTCGATATTACTTAGCGTCGGCCTGCTTATTCTTGGCATCTTTTTATTGCATGGCATCGGCCCAGCCATGGCTGGTGGCCGAACGTCTTCTTCTCTTCCTTGCGACCATACCACCATGGCGTGCATAAGAAGTTTGAATGCATGTTACCGAACACTGCATAATGTGTTTCTACTCTGCATCTAGCATTCAAATGCTATGTATTGTATATAATTTTGAAGTTATTATCATATGATTTATGCTTGTTTTGTGATTCAATTCGATGAGAATAATATGTTCTTTGTATTTGATGACTTGTATTTTGATGTCCCTAGCATTCGTCACCCTGTATTTTAATTGTTACTATACTTTTATTTCTACGCCAAATAATTTGCATTGAATCGTTTGATTTTGTTGGTTATAATGCATTAATCCTGGAAATAGAAGTATGTATTGCCCTTTTAGTTCGATGAAATAGGTATATATATATTTAGCTTACAATTTATAGTCTTAAGAAACGTAATTCGATGTATACATTATAGATTGGGAATTCGATAGCTTTGCACAATATATGGTATTCGATGAATATACAATTAGTTTGGAAATTTGATAAATTCGATTTACCTACGGCGTTCGGTTATATATATATATATAAATATATATGTGTATGTTTATATAAATATGTATATTTACATGTTTTTTACATTATCATTTGATTCATTGTACTTAAAGTAATATTATGTCAACATTATAAACAACTTATATATATGTACATGTGCATATATTATGGTTTGAGTAAAATAATATTTCTTCTTTTATAACTAAATGACTATGTAGATGTATAATTGGGAATTAATTAAATAGCAAATATCGATTTACTTATATTACATAATTGAAAGATTTGATAAAATAGATGAGTTATTTTGTCTATGAATGTTGATTTCTTTTAATAGTTGAATGGTAGATTCATTCTGAAATTAGTTAATTAGAATAATTGATATCATAGTTATTTATGAATTATTGTGCAAATGGCCTATTAAGTGAATTTAATGGTTAATTAATGAGTTACATGACATGTGAAAATAAAGTATATTTCATGGTTGTATTGTTTGATTGAATGCTTGTATTGAATATTGTGTAGACTTTTGTGTTTGGGGTGATTTTAGTAATCGTTTAAAAGTGGGGGTCATTGTTAAAATTGTTAAGGTTGAATTCCAGAGGCTTGGGAGGGAGTATTTTTTTGCATTTATAGTTGTTATTATTGCTTCACTTTGAAATTGGTTTGGTAATGTTTAAAGTTATATGCAAGATGGTCAATGCCCTTCTCCATGGTTGGATTTATATGATTTTGTTTATTGTGCAAGATGGCATATATATTGTTGTATAGGGTTTACTAGTTGCAAGTATGGGGAGTCACTCTCAATGGGGGCCAAAACCCAAAGTGGTATTTAGGACAACCCATTGGAGAGTTTCTTAATCCAGTGATAACCTTAAAATGAATTATGGGGATAGATAGATTTCACATTAAACAAGTTAATGGATGCCTCACCCATGCCTGTAGTGCTTGTTTAGGCTAAGGATGGGTTGAGATGGCATAGTCAGAAGGATCAAATTCCTTGTCCTCACGAAAGGAATGTTGGCTACACATGTTTCACCCTATGGGGTTGGGACCTAGTGAGAGGTTACTAGGACAACCATAGATGGGGGTCGAGGTCTAGTGAGAGACCGCCAGGAGAATCCATGCCATAACCATCCTATGACACTCTTCCCTATTGTAGTCTAGCATTCCCTAGATGTGATTTCTCTTTCTATTATGTGATTACCTTTGGAATAAATGTAAGTGTTTTATGTGATGTAATAATCTTTAGCAATGCTGTGTTGGATTCATGTATAGCCTTGTCTATGTTTTCCTGTTGTATTTTTGATTGACTATTTATGGTGGGACCTTTTGTTATCTCCTAGCATGGGGGTTGGACGTTAGGGTTCCACATTTTTGGGAGGTTGGTGTTTTTTCCTCCATTAGGTGCCCTTGCTACATGTTCATGTGCATGGAGATTTCTCATGGTGTTGTGGATTCTTGTACCTATCTAGATTGAGTGGACTATATTTATATATATGTATTGGAATGAATATCAATGTATCTTTTATTGTAATATGATGTATTCTTCCCCATGGATTTAGGGAAGATTTGTTGTAAAATTTATAACAATTTAATAGATGTAGATGAACTCTCTTGTAATGGAAATAGTTAAATGATGTATTTTTGATATTTCAGATATATGGAAATGATCTTTAATGTTGTTTATCTAATGTCATGTAATGGAAGTTAATAATGTAGACTTAATGTAGTAATTTAAAATGAACTTTTCTTGTTGGTTAAACCATGATATCTTTGAGTTGGTAGTGTAGTCATGGAACCTTAGAGGACTTGGGTTTAGATTATATTCTATGTTGTGATGCAAAATATTGTTATCCCTTTTTTCTAAAAAAAATTGTTTCACTATTATGTCTTAGTTAGTGTTGTCCTCTAGGGTTCCTTGGCGGGCCGTTACACTTGGTATCAAAACACAATTTCTAACACTAGCCACTTTGGTCTAATAGAAGCCCATTATGTTGTCCTATATGATTAGACTCTGAAGATTATGTTATCCCTTTTTTCATCCTTCCCTAACAACCTGATACTTTTGCTTTGGTGGTGTCTGTGTAGGAGATATTACAATAGAGTAGGAGACTATTTTAGCAGGTCATATGAGGGATCTCTTGAGGGAATGCAGGTTCCTACCTTCAATGGTTCTAGTGGTGGCTTAAGGAAGAGACATGGTTGAATGATTTAAACAGGTGTTTTTCCATGCATTTGTATGGTAGTAGCACCAAGGTGAGATGCGCCATCATGTACCTTATAGGTTTTTCTTCTACAACGTGGCAGTTGGAGGATCAAAAATTACATTTGGATATTGGTTTAGTTTCTTGGGAGATGTTTCTAGAGAGGTTCAAAGCTTTCTTTTTTCTAGACAACTAGAGCTAGCTTCGAGCTAATGAGTTTCATGAGTTAAGGCAGATGGCTATGTTTGTGGAGCAGTATGAGTGTAGGTTCTATGAGCTTAAGTAGTATGCAGGTATTGCTAATGATGAGACCATGTTGGTTAAGCATTTTATTAGGGGTTTGAATACCTATATCAGTGGGGGAGTTTGTGTTTTTGAGCCGAAGACCATGGAGGTGGTAGTAGAGAAGGCTTAATTAGTAGAGGAGAATTTGGACATGGTGCTAGGAGGTCATACAGGTGTGCAGATTGGTAGTGTGCCTCTAGCAGGCTTTGAGTCTCGAGGTAGTCAGTCTAAGGTAGTAGGTTCCTTTAGGAGCTATCATGCACCCACTAAGGGTGGACAGTAGTAGTAACAACATTCCTAGTCGAAACCTAAGAACTTTCAGTTTCAATAAGGTAGTGGTTTTTAGTCTAGCAAACACTGGAGCTGGCAGCAAGCCAAGTGTTATTGTCTCAATCAGCTGACATACATCACAAAGTCTACAATCAGTAGAGGTAGCTTCCAACAGTCCAATGTAAAATTGAGTAGGAGGGGGTATGGTAGAGGTACAAGATTTTTTTCTTATGGCCAAAAGGGCCATATTACTAGGAAATGACCTCAGAAGAGCACATAAAGATTTAGTTAGAGGCCGAAAACTTTAGAGCCAATAGTAGCTGACGTAGGTAGGTCTCATCGAGTGTTTTAGTCCTTGATAACTTCCAAGTAGAGCATCAGGGCATAGTTCTAGAGACCACATGTGTGTTGCAGGGTATTGGTGTTTCTATCCTTTTTCACTCTAGTGCTTATGATTCATTCATTTACCCTTCTTTAGTTGTGTGATGTGGACTAGTGATAGAAAATTAGGATGATAGGTGGTAGGTAGAGTTGGCCTTCAGAGCTAGACTAATGATAGAATCCCTTGTGTATGGATGTGGTTTGAATGTTGGTACTCTCTTTACCATAGTGGATCTTCACATCATACCCCTAGGATCTTATGGTATAGTGTTGGGTATGGATTGGTTGGATGCTAATCATCAGACAATGATAGATTTCTAGTGTAGGTCAATTTAGTGTTTGGATGATTTAGGAAGGGAGGTAAAGGTAGTTGGCATTCAGAGACCCATTTCCTTGTGTATGATTTCTACTATGCAATTGAGGAGATGTATGTGTCAATGCTGCTAGTTATTTTCTATGATTCTTAATGATTTGGAGTAATGGGATAGTCAAGAGGTGTCCCTTGATAGTCATCCTATCCTTAGGGAGTACGTAGATGTTTTTTCCAACGATATTCTAGGGATCCCACCCAAGCGTGACATCAATTTTAGGATAGATCTTGTGTCCAGAGTGGACCCTATTTCTCGAGCTTTATATTGGATGATAAGTCAAAAGATTAAGGAGCTCTAGTTGCAGCTAGAGGAGTGTTTGGATAAGGGGTTCATTCATCCTAGTGTCTCTCCTTGGGGAGCACCGACCATTTTTGTGAAGAAGAAGCATGGATCCCTTTGGTTGTGTATTGACTATCGTTAGTTGAATAAGGTGATGATGAAGAACATATATCCCTTGCCAAGGATTGATGACCTCTTTGATTAGATTAATTGAGCCAAGGTGTTTATGAAGATTGACCTAAAGTTAGGGCATCATCAATTGCATATCTTTGAGGTAGACATTCATAAGACAAAATTTTGCACATGTTGTAGACACTGTGAGTTCACCATTATGTCATTCAGGTTGATGAATGCACAGTCTATATTTATGAGCTTGATGAATGGAGTTTTCGGCACCTATCTTGAAAGATTTTTTCTTGTATTCATGGATGATATTTTGATTTATTCGAGGACTATGGAGGATAATTTGCGGTAGGTATTGGAATGTCTTAGGGAGAATCAACTAAATGAAAATTTTGCAAAGTGTAAATTCTTTCAGACAAAGGTGAGATATTTGGCTCATGTCATTTTAGGAGAGGGTATTGTCATAAATCCTTCAAAGATCCAAGCCATCATAGATTGTGTTGTGCCCACTAATGTTTCAAAGGTTCACAGTTTTATGGGTTTAGCAGGTTATTATAGGTAGCTTTTGTAGGTTTTTTCAAGGATAGCTTATCCTATCACTTCCCTTTAGAGGAAAGGGAAGCAGTTCATTTGGTTAGAGCAATGCCAAGAAGCCTTTTAGACTCTCAAGGAGAGGTTGACTAGTGCACCCATTTTAGCAGTTCCTAATCCTACCGAGGATTTTGTGGTGTGTACTAATGCATCTTTGGAGGGTCTAGGAGTAGTATTGATGTAGGATGGTCACGCGATAGCCTATGAGTCTCACAAACTCAAGGATCATGGAGTTAACTGTCATCGTTCATGCCTTGGTATGATGGAGACATTTTATGTTGGGGCATCGATTTGAGTTGCATAGTGACCACCACAATTTATAGTAAATTTTCATGTAGCCAAACCTAAATGTTAGGCAAAGGTGGTGGATGGAGTTCCTATGCAAGTATGATTTTGAGGTGAAATATATCTAGGGAAAGGAGATTTTTGTGGGAGATGCTCTTAGTTTGCGGAGGTATGAGCTTTCAACAATCACTCTTGGATTAGATTTGAGGAGTCAGATCCTTGCAACGCTTCTTGCAGATAGTTGGTATCAGGAGGTGAGGTCTGAGGTTGAGTCAGGAAGAACTTTGGAGGGTAGATTTGTGGGAAATTATCTTGAGTTGGATGGTCTCTTGTGGCACTTGGATCACATTTATGTTCCTCTTTCAGAGGGTATTCACACCCTAATTATGTTAGAGGTGCATTAGGCACCCTATTCAACTCATCTTGGTGTCAAGAAGATGCGCGTAGACCTCTGTTAGTTGTATTTTTGGGTTGAAATGAAGAGTGATATTGCATATATTTTTTCTCAAGGTGTTTGGAATTTCAGATGGTGAAGGAAATACATCAGCACCCCGTAGGTCTTCTTCAGTCGCACCTAGTCCTAGAATGGAAATGGGATATCATTTCAATGGATTTTATAGTTGGCTTGCCTGTGTCTTCTCATCGTCATGATTCCATCATGGTCACCGTGGATAGGCTGACTAAGGTGGCACACTTCTCTCCTGTTCAATCTTCATATAATGCTTCTTCAGTGGATAATATTTTTGTGGAGGATATAGTCAAGTTGCATGGGATTCCTCATAGGATTATCTTTGATAGAGATCCAGTGTTCACTTCAACTCTCTAGACATCCTTGTAACATGCGTTGTGGACTTAGTTGAACTTAAATTAATCTTACCACCCAAAGAAAGATGGGCATACTAAGAGGGTTAATCAGCTCCTTGAGGATATGCTTAGAATGTATGTCATGGATCAGTAGACTTACTGGGAGGAGTACTTGTATTTAGTGAAGTTTTCATACAATAATGGGTACCAGAGTTCTATTGGTATGCCTCCTTTTCAAGCCTTGTATGGTCATCCTTATCAGAACCCCACTATGTTGGGATCGCATTGAGGATAGAGTCCTCCTAGGACTGAAGATGCTTCAGGAGATGGAGCAGTAGGTTATTCACATTAGAGAGAATTTGGTGGTAGTGTAGGACATACATAAGAAGTATGTAGATGCTCATAGGGTTGATCATCATTTTTTTATTAGAGATCGGGTATTCTTGTGGGTGCGTTTGCGAAAGAGTTTGATCCATTATGGAAAAGGATCTAAGCTTGCACTGCATTTTTTTGTGCCATTCAAAGTTTTGGAGAGGATCAGCCCTATTGCATACCATCTTTCTTTTTGCACAGTCTATCAAACATCCACAATGTATTATAAATTTCAGTTCTCAGGCCATTTTATCTAGATATTTCTCATGTTCTTGACTGGAATGCCTTACAAATAGAGGATGGGCAATTGGATTTGGAGCCCATGAGTATTCTACGACATAGAAGACTTGCCCTTAGGGGATGAGATGTCGCGTAGGTGAAGGTCCAATGGGATCCTAATGATAAGTCTTCAACTACTTGGGAGGATGCATCCCTGATGCGTGAGTTATACCCTTTCTTGTTTGTAGGATTTTAGGAGTAAGCCTCATTCTAGGGGAATGATGTAGTGACCCTCATACTTTTCTTTGATAGACTGACAATTGGTGTGTTTTGGGTTGAGAAATTATCGTACACTTTTTGATGTTGGATTTATTGATATGATGATGCTTGTTTTGAATTTTTTGTTATTTGAGTTTTATGCACATGGTATGGTTAGTATATGGTTTTATTTGATCATGAGAACTAAGTGATTATCTTACTATGAATATTGTGTGATTATCTTATGACTTATCTCATCCTGATTGTTTTATGAGTTGATATGGTTATTTGTGAAGGGGACAGTGTCACATCACTCACATGTGAGTGCCTTGTGACGATGTGATTTCCTTTCATGGTGCACATAATTATTTGTATATGTATATGCACGACTATTTTGTTTGTTGTAGGTTGTAGGTATTGGGCATTGACTCCACTTGAATTGGCAGGTTTGAGCATGCCTCAAAACCTAATGGATTAGTTGTTTGGAGATAACACTTGGTCCCCTATTTTGGCCATCATCCTTGAAGAGGATGAGTATCCATTTTTACACCCTATCAGTTTGGTCAGTATGGTTGATTTGGTCAATCACTTTTATTTGTGGTCTTGCTTTTCAATCTCGCTTTATGGTAAGGTATTGTTGGCATTTAGATTGTTTAATTTAGAATTTTTTGATTAAATGTTCTGATTAACTATCACATTAAAATAAAATTATTAAAATTAAAAGGTACTTTTGATAAATAAATATAAATGTTTTGATATAATTATAGTTATGATAAAATGGAATTATAATGTAATGTTAAGTTAACAAATAAAATATTCTAAAGTCGATTATTAAGTTTAAATACAAATAATATGATTAAATAAATATGTAAATAATTGTAGTGAATAATAAATATAAAATAAAATAATAAATTAAAAAAAGGTTTGCATGCAACAACATGCACTCTCCAACAGTTATTAAGAATTGGTTATTTACAAAAGAAAAGGTTAGAGGAAGAAAAGGGAAAAAAATAATCTTGTTTTGCTTCATGTGAATATTTTCTTGATTGGAGATTTTACATTCTATGAGTTCAAAGAGTAAACTGCCTACAAATCTCAATTACTATAGATTTTGAATTGGAATTTTGTAAAATTGTTTGGGGTTTCCGAAAATATTGGAGCTACAAGATGGGACTTCGGAGCTCGGCATTGAATCTACATCACTGGCAAGCATTTGGATCTAGTTTGGAACTATTTTATATTGTCTTTTTGAATTCTATCCTTGTTTTAAAAATGAATGTGATGAATGTTTGTGTTGTTGGAACAAAACACTTACTTGTTTACTTATCAATTAGAAAATTACATTTTGTGAAGATTTACAAAGCCCTTTTCAGTGCATCATTTTGTGCATTTCTCTAGCTACTGGGTAAGTGCACCAAGATGGTTCCCAAAAAGGGGACTTAAGTGGACAACTTTTTCTGAAATCCGGAAATACTGACCTTGGACGTGAAATTGATGATACTTACACTCAAAAGTTTGAGATGGAACAAAAAGAATGATTCAAGTTCTCTAATTCAACTTTGTAAACTACTAATTTATTTTGAAAATGGTTGAGATTAAGGGGTTCAAATGAGGGACGTACACAAATTGGTGTTGTTTTTGTCAGAAAAACATAGCATAGCAACTCTTGTACGACCCTTGTATGGTGAAATTTTTTTTAGTATTTTTAAAATAACAATGGTCAAAAGTTAGTTAACAGTATGTAGTTGATGCATGATTTTTCTAATAATTTTTTAATGAATATTTAATTTTTTACTAATTTTTGAAGGGGACATTTCCTAAAAAATAGAATTTTGGCTGTGCTACCCCTACAAATTTTGGAAACTAATTGAATTTTTTTTTTTTTTTTTTAAAAATTGTAGAATGGAGTCTAGTTTCTAAAAAATAATTTATTTGAAAAATCAATTAACGGTTAATTTATAATGAAAAAATTACCAAACACTGCTTTTTGGCAAAAAAAAGACATACAAATAAAATAAATTATGGATGAAAGGCTTAATATTTTCAAAAAGTGAAAAAAATTACATCGTTGGATAGCTAAGAGAGAACCCAATATTACCCATGCGCTTGATTTTTTTGATATTGAACCACGTGCAATCCTGACGGTGAGCACGAACTCGATTATGTGAAATATGGAAGATTTTTTAAAAACACATCTCTGGTCATTGGGAATGCCCTCCAAGCCTTTGGGTTGGTATTCCAAGGCAAATACCAAGCCCAAGGTTCGGGAACTCCCAAAGCAAGATATAACGCGAACGCGTTGTAACACCCTCACGTTATAACGCGCTCGAATAATAACGCGCTCGTGTTATATCTTAGTTTTGACCTGTTTTGTGAATACATTTTTTGTGTTTTGTGAATGCATTTTTTGTGTTTTGTGAATGCATTGACAAAACGCGAGCGTGTTATAACGCGCTCGCATTTTGGTCTACATTGAATTTTTTTCTTCTCTTTTTCTTATCTCCTCCTCTTGTTATCTTTTAGGGAAACTATATACATGAAATAAACATTTAAGTATAAGTTGACATTTAATACTTTAAGTTATATTTCATGTATATACTTCTAGGCTGTTTGAGAGTGGTTTCAGATCTCTAGGAGTTATAATGCAAATTCTAGTTTTTGGGAGATCTTTAAAATTTCAGACTTAGTCAAATTTCAGTAATCAGCATGTCAAATTTTAGGAATCAAGAGGTCAGATTTTAGTAGTCAACAAGTTCTATCATCTTTCTCTCTCACTCTCTCCTTCTCTCTACTCTTTATCTCTCCACTCCCTCTCTCTCTCCCTTCCTCCCTCTCTCCCCTCTCTCTCTTCTAGTTTTTGGAAGATCTCACAAATTTCAAACTTAGTCAAATTTCAATAATCAGGAGGTCAAATTTCAGTAATCAGAAAATTGTATTATTTCTCTCTCTATCTCACTCATTTTTATCCCTTACACTCTAGACCTCTCTCTCACTATCTCTATCCCTTTTTCTGACTCTCTCTCTCTCTTGACCTCAAGAAATCTCTCTCTCTATCTCTCTCTCCTTTTCCCTCTAATTCTCTCTACCTCACTTATCTCTCCCTCTCTCCCACCTTCCCTCTCTACTTGTCTCTATCTCCCTCCCCCCTCTCTCTCTCTCTACCTACCTACCTTTCCCTCCATCACACCCTACCCCTCTCTCTATTTCTCTCTAGCAAACCTCTCTCTCACCTCCTTCTCTCTCCCTCCATACTTCTCTCTCCCTCTCTTCTTCCCTATCTACTCTTTATCTCCCATCTCCTCTCTCCCTCTCTCTACGTACCTCTCCTTCAAACACTCTTTATTTCTCTCTATCTCACCTCTCTTTTCCTCACTACATCTCTCTCCCTCTCTCCCTCCCTCTCTACATATATATATCCCCTCTCCCTCTTTACCTAGCTCTCCATCCATCACAACCTACCACTCTCTCTCCTTTACTCTCTATCTAACCTCCCACTCTCTCCATCCATACCTCTCCCTCTCCTTCCCTCTCTACTCTCTACCTCCCTAATCCTTCTCTACCTACTTCTCCATCCATCACTCCCTAACATTCTCTCTACACCTCTCTATATTGCTTCTCTCCCTCCCTCCCTCATTCCCTCTCTACTCTCTCTCTACCTCTCCTTCCCTCTCTAATTATCTTTATCTCCCCTATCCCTCTCTCTCTCTCACTAGATGTCTCCCTCCCTACCTTTTCCCCTATCTACTCTCTATCTCTCCTCTCCCTCCCTCTACCTCTCTCTCTCACTCTCTCTCACTCCTCCCTTACCCTCTTTCTCTCTCACTCTCTCCTCTTTATCTCACCATTCTCTCTTTCCCTCTTTGTAACTCTCCACTTCTCTATATGTCACCATTCTCTCTCTACATATCTTTATCTCACCTATCCCTCTTTACCTCTCCCTTCCTCCCCTCTCTCACCCACCCTCCCTCCTTCCCTCTATCTCTATCTCTCTCTACTTCTCTCTATCTCACCTATCCCTCTCTAGCTGCATATCCCTCCATCACTCCCTACCACACTCTCTCTATTGCTCTCTATCTCACCTCTCTCTCACCTCCCTCTCTCCCCCTCCATACCTCTCCCTCTACTTCCCTCTCTACTCTCTATCTCCCTAATACCTCTCTACCTACCTCTCCATCCATCACTCCCCACCACTCTCTCTATACCTCTCTATATCAATTCTCTCCCTCCCTTATTCTCTCTCTACTTCTCTCTACCTCTATGTCTTTCTCTAATTATCTTTATCTCCCCTAGCTCTCTCTCTCTCACTAGATATCTCTCTCCCTACCTTTTCCCCTATCTACTCTCTATCTCTCCTCTCCCTCCCTCTACCTCTCTCTCTCACTCCTCTCACTCCTCCCTCACCCTCTTTCTCTCTCACTCTCTCCTCTCTATCTCACCATTCTCTCTTTCCCTCTCTATAACTCTCTCCTTCTCTATATGTCACCATTCTCTCTCTACTTATCTTTATCTCACATATCCCTCTTTACCTCTCCCTTCCTCCCCTCTCTCGCCCACCCTCCCTCCTTCCCTCTATCTCTATCTCTCTCTACTTCTCTCTATCTCACCTATCCCTCTCTACCTGCATATCCCTCTATCACTCCCTACCAAACTCTCTTTATTTCTCTCTATCTCACCTCTCTCTTCACCTCCCTCTCTCTCCCTCCATACCTCTCCCTCCATCTATACTTCCTTATCTACTCTTTATCTCTCATGTATTTCTACCTCTCCTTCCCTCTCTACTTATCTTTATCTCCTCTTTCCCTCCCAACCTCTCTCTCTCTCCCCAATGCCTCCCTCCCCTTATGAGGGTTGAGAGTGTAAGGTTTAGTGTTTAAGGTATAGGGTTGAGGTTATAGGGTTAATTGTATAGGGAATAAGGTTTAGGGTTTAGGATATTAGGTATAAAGTTGAGGGTATATGGTATAGGGATGATGGATGAAGGTTTAGGGTTGAGGGTTGAGGGATAGTGTTTAGGGTTGAGGGTATAAGGTTAAGTGTATAGGGTATATGGATTATGGTTTAGGATATTGGGTATATAGTTGAGGGTATTGGATTGAGGATATTAGGTTTAGGGTTGATGGTTTATGTTTTAGGATTTATGTACAAGTTTAAGAGTTGAGGGTTGAGGTATAATGTTCAGGGTTTAGGGTATGAGGTTAAGTGTATAGGGTATAGGGATTAGGGTTTAGGTTGTAGGGTTAAGGGTATAAGGTATAGGGTTAAGACTTGAGATTTTAGGGTTTTTTGTTTAAGTATAGGGTTAAGGGATAATGTTTATGGTTTAGGGTATAAGGTTGAGGATGTAGGGTAAAGAGATGAGGCTTGAGGGTTGAGGGATAGTGTTCAAGGTTGAGGGTATAGGGCTAAGTGTATAAGGTATAGGGATTAGGGTTTAGAATAATGGGTATAGGGTTGAGGGTATAGGGCTAAGTGTATAGGGTATAGGGATTATGGTTTAGAATAATGGGTATAGGGTTGAGGGTATTGGGTTTCAGATTGAGGTTTAGGGTTTAGGGTTTAGTGTACAAGGTTGAATGTAGGGTTTAGGGTTTAAGTATAGGGTTGGGGGATGATGTTCAAGGCTTAGGTTATAAGGTTGAGCATATAGGGTATAAGGATGAGGGTTGAACTTGTAGGGTTGAGGTATAGTGTTCAAGGTTGGGGGTGTAGGGTTAACTATATAGAGTATAGGGATTAGGGATTAAAATATTCGGTATAGGGTTGAGGGTATTGGGTTTAAGGTTTAGGGTACAAGGTTTAATGTAGGATTTAGTGTTTAATTATAGGGTTTAGGGTTCAAGGATAATGTTTAGGGTTTAGGGTATAGGGTATAGGGATGAGGATTGAGAGTGTAGGGTTTATGGTTTAAGGTATAGGGTTGAAGGTATAAGGTTAAGTTTATAGGGTATAGGGATTAGGGTTTAGGATATTAGGTATAGAGTTGATGGCATTGGGTTGAAGGTTTAAGGTTAATTTTATAGGGTATAGGGATTAGGGTTTAGGGGAGAGAGAGAGAGACCTAAGAGAGCGTGAAATTGGCAACTATATTGCCAATTTCATCAAATTAGCAAGCTAGTGGGCCCACTAGCTTGCCAAATCGGTGAAATTAGCAACCTAACTTGCCCTATTTGAAAAAATGGGTCCAAGAAATGGGGTCTCTCGGTGATTTACATCATCGAGAGACCCCATTTCTTGGACCCATTTTTTCAAACAAGCAACTACATTTCCAATTTCACTAAATTGGCAACCTAACCTGTCCTGTTTAAAAAATGG